>JAHLJT010008756.1:64521331-64628860 GCA_031308135.1 Acheta domesticus
CCTTCCATAAAGAGCGCTAGCGCATGTGATCGGCATTGTGAAAATTACCATCGTGTTGACTGTTTTTATTCACCTGCTTTGGGATGTATTACATATGCATATATTGATACAGAAGAAACATATAAATAAATTTTAGATATAAAGGTTTATAACCTTTATATCTACTTTTGATTTAAGAATCGTCTATAATTTATAAGCATCATCAATTCCAATGGAATTGAATTATCAATAACAGTGGCTTCGCTAAAATAAAAATTTTTTTTGGACTTTTAGAAATCATATTTAATATAGTTTTTAATATATTTGATCAGAAAAATTATTAACATACACAAGTATAGTACCTGTTTCTCTTTCTTTAGACAACATTCCGTAACCTCCTGAAATTTGTATTAGACATGTATCTTTTAATAACTTACATAACGAATTCTTTCCATTTTTTAACTTATTTTCATATTTTTCTGGTACAATTATAGTTATAATATCAACTTTTTCAAGTTTGTTTTAAAATATTAATGATAAGTTTATCAACATTTTTTTAAATGGTATAATAATATGAATTTTTGTTTAAATGTTTTAGGTACAAAAAGAATAATTATTTATTAAATTTTTGGATAATGTGGATAATTCTTGATCTTTTTGAGGTACCTTAAAAGACGATGGAAAATAAATATACAAAAAAGCAATTAAAATAAGTAATAAAACCAAAATCATTCTTCTTTAATTATTGAAAACTATTTTTGCTTATATTTAATAAAAAATATAAAGATCTATTAATCTTTATATTTTAATTAACATCATCAACACTTGGTTGATATGACCACACCAGTTATATCCAAAGACGACTTAGGATAACTTGAATTACTTTCGTAAACAGTTTGATAATGACTGGGTTCATTTCTATAAGGAGTAAAAGCTTCAACATCTTTGTTTAAAAACAAACATCCTATAAGTATAGTTGATAAAATAAATACAAAGCAAAGCAATCCTTTCATTTATTAATATTGTTTTTAAATTTATAAAATAATTGGAAATTTGATATCATAAATTTCAAATATTAAAAAAATATAAAATGGATCCCATAAGATGCTTTTCTTGTAATAAAATAATGAAATCTCCTAATGAAAAAGGAATGGTATTTGTAAGAAACATGAAAAAAGAAGATAGAGAACAATTTTTTAAAAAATTTAATTATACAAGACTTTGTTGTAAAAGAATGTATCTTTCTGCAGTTAATTTTCAAGACGAACTCTTCCAATATGAAAATGCAAGAAGTACTTTAAATGTTGACGGAACCATTACAAAACCTTTTTAAAATATTGATTTCTTAAATTTTTAAGTATTTTTTTTTTCTCACAAATAAATAAGAAATGCCTATCTGTGTATTAAGAAAATCACCCAAAAGACGTTCTCCTTCTCACTAAACGTATGAGATCTCCTAAGCGACGATCTCCGCGACGTAGTCCTAGGAGATCTCCACGACGATCTCCACGCAGATCCCCAAGGAGATCTCCTAGAAGATCCCCAAGGAGACGTTAATATCATATAAAATAAATATCGAAAATTATTCTGGTTAATAATTTTAATAATTAATTTTTTATCATCAATAAATAGAAAATGCCACATTACGTTGTTGTAAACTCGCCCATGAGACGTCGTCGTTCTCCCCGTCGTCGTTCTCCAAAAGTATGTTATTCTCCTCGTAGAGTAGCATGCTCACCGCGTCGTCGTTCCCCTCGTCGTCGTTCCCCTCGTCGTCGTTCCCCTCGTCGTCGTTCTCCTCGTCGTCGTTCTCTCGCGCAGATCCATCGTTGTATATTAGATGGTTTGCGTTTTTAAAGGTCTTTTGATCTTTAAAAACAAAAATGTAAATTGAAATAGTCATCCAAAAGGAAAATGATAAAGAAAAAAGAAACATTAAAAACATGAAACTTTATTGTAAGAACAAAAAGCATGAGCTGTGAAGCTACTTATAAACTCAGATCAGAGACTAAACGCCTTAAAGAACAAATTAAACAAACACTTGAATTTAACCAGGCAACTAAACAAATAGAACCGTTAGAATATATTTACATTTGCACAACAGAATACTACCAAAAAACAACATAAATTTAAGGTTGGCGGTAGTACAAACATTTGATTTATTAAAATCAAGACTTACTCAATACAACTCTGGTGAATCAATAGCGAAGCTCATTTTTTCATCTATGTTAAAAAGACAGTAAATTATAGATCTATAGAACGTCTTTTATCTGGTTTCCGAGAGAATCAAAGTAACGAACTGTACATAATGCACTACGATTGGCTGGTTAAATTTGTTGATGCAATAATGGATGGAAATGCTGAGTTTGCTCTTCTTGTAAATAGTAACAGGGAACAAATAGCAGAATACTATATATATATATATATATATATATATATATATAGAGAGAGAGAGAGAGAGAGAGAGAGAGAGAGAGAAGGAATTGTTTTCAGTAGACCAAGTAGTTTATTAAATACATTTCCAACCTTGCATGATTTTGTGAGAGGTTACATTCCATCATCAAACCAAGTATTAAATGACCATAATATTTATGATAATTAATATATAATAATAATTATTACTATTATTATTAGTAGTATTATTATTGCAATGTCATGATAGGATGATTTTGAGTCAGTCCTCTCAAACGCTTTAAATAAAAGCACTAGAAATTCCTGTGTATCTGGAGTTGACTCAGAAAATATACGTGAACCAAGGTACGGCCGAAAACCGATTCATACAAGCACCAAAAGGCATCAAAATTATCGATCTGCATTCGAAGAAATTCACTCATGCAACTTATTTCCGTTTCCATGCGTCGCCGTGTCTACGGATTCCACGTCTAACAAGGTGGTAGCGTTTTAATTCGCGGCGTCGCAGTTGTTCGTGCCACGTGTTACAAGCCGCGCAAGGACCGGGGCCTCGCCTCGAATTCGGCAGCTGTTATCAGATCGCTTCCCCCTCCCCTCCGCGCTTCGACGGAGCCACTCGGCGCCTGGGCTCGGGCCGCACGCCGCTCGCGCACGAGTACCCACGCCCCCGATCGCCCTGGCCACAACGCCCAGTGGGGCACACCTTTCAAAATTTTGGATTAAAATATACTAATTTTTTTCATAAAACCATGTTTTTAATACTAGGTAAGTTTCAAATATAATAATAATTATTATTATAATAACGCTACGATTATTATTATTATTATTATTATTATTATTATTATTATTATTATTATCATCACATTTTCTCAAAAATACAGTCCCTTGGTTGTAAGCCTTACTCAATTTTTGGGGGGATGAAATGTTTGGAATTTTTCTCTCTCGTATTTAACATCTCTCCTGTGATTCGTTGCAATAATTTTTGAAAACTGCTAGTTCCCTGCAATTTATATAGCCAGCAGTCAGCTTGTCCTAAGAAAATTGCAGGTGGAATGTCAGAAGTAAAAATAAGAATCTATTCCAGCATTGAAGTATAATAATGTTCATAAAATGATTTAGCTTTATTTATGATAACCGCATTTTTCAACCTCTGCCAATTTTTGTTGCTAACGTTCAGAAAAAGATGGACTGATGTTTAATAAAATAGGTACTATTATTATATATTATTATTATTATTATTAATTTGAAATTATATGTCGTAAAATCTACATGAAATTGAAAAATTAATAGTTAGAAATAAATAGAAAATACAAAGAGCCGAAATGAAGCTTCTAAGAAGAATGAAAGTTCGCACAAGAGAAAATAGATTTAGAAATGAAGATATGAGATGATCTAAATGTGAAGAGCCTGAATCAATGATTCATGCAGAATACACAAGATGTCAGTGGCCACAACATGTAGGCCTAAAAAGTTTGGATAATTTCATTAACTGAAGTTAGCTTTCTAGCAATTAGCGAAGAGATTGCTTTTTTGTTTTGTTGAGTACCTATATTATGCAAATTATACACACGTAGTTCGCACGGTCACCGTGGGAGTAAGCCAGACTTCCGATAACGCCAGCCGGCGCTGAAGTGGAGAAGAATCCCAGACTGTTCCAATCGGCGCTTTAAGAGCGCGAGCTGAGAGCTTAGATTCCACCAGGCGAGCGATGACGCGATGTCGTCAGACTCATTACAACATTTATACATTCAGAACTTGTTCATGTAAATGATAGGAAGAAACAAAGAAACATGCACAATATTTATGAGAGAATATAACATTGAATAATGTGTATGGTGGTGCATTGCTCTTTTTGAGAAACATTGGAACACTACTACATGATTGAAGAAGTACTAATGTCGGATTCAAATTTTCTGAATCCTGAAGTGCAAATTGTTCCAACACGGACATTAAAAAAATGATGATGCCATTTAATATCTTTCGGTAATTTTGAAGATGTCCAAATAGGGTTGCTGAGGACTAGATTCATTTCACAAAATGTCCCGTGTATCCGAGCTATCTGCCCCACTGCCCGAAGTGAGAAATCAAGTAGCATCGAAGCGGGAAGATCCATCACGTAGCGTCTGAGATAGAGGACACCGTATTGTCCCAGATAGCGCGGCGCTGTGGATTAGCCAGGCAGATAGCGATCCTATCGGCCGCTCCAGCCAACACCTTGGACACAGGGAGTGGGGAAGAGGATGAACAGAAGCTGCGGAGCGAAACGATGGCCTGGTATTTGATCGAGCGCGCAAGCGAGTTCCATGCCTCTCTAGGTCGATGGAGATTCGCAACGTTATATTGATGTCGAATTGACGTTGCTGATGTTCTAAGTAGTCATAAATGATAATCAGAAATCCAGAAAAAATTAACTAAGAGACCACAGATGATGCTAAACCTCAATGTAGTTTGTAATTTTGACACGATCTTAAAGATGTAGGTTACGTACACATCTTTTTCAATTTTATTTTGCAAAAATACGTAACATCTGTTGCTCTCTCAAAGTGCAACACACTATACTTATTTTGTCACAGGTTTTGTTTTGAATATTCCTCATTTTTTTAAGAAAGTGTTTAAATATATTAAAATATCTTCGTGTATAAGTAGAAAACTGTGCATATTTTAAACAGTATCTTTCGAACATTCAATGAGCAGTTTTACGTAAATAATAAATAATGTTTCACGCTAGAATGTAATGTATTTCTTCAATGCCACTGGAAAGCATTTTAACTGAATTTCACGAGTTGTTATTTCACTTGACCTTTAATTTGAACGTGTTTACGTAACCCAGGCAAAGTTGTAAAAAGTAGGAAGTACGTTGTTTCGAAAGGCTGGCGTCTATATTTCACTTGGAGCGGGGGGACCTTGCAGTCAGTCATCTGGATACGGTGCCGCCGGCGGCAGAGCGGCGCGAGGGGACGGCAGCGACAGCCGCGGCGCGCAGTGACACCAGAGGGAGCGGTGACTGCGGCAGTGACGGTGATGGTGACGGAAGTGGAGGCGGTGGCGGCAATGTGATCGGTGGGAGAGGTGGTGACCGTGAAAGCGAATGTGACGGTGGCGGCGATGGTGACAGTAGCAGCGATGGTGGCGGCGGAGGCATAGGTGGCGGAGGCGGTGATGTCGTTGGGGGTAGCAGCGGGGGCAGCGGCGGCGGCGGCGGCGGTAGCAGCGGTAGCGGCTGTAGCGGCGGTAGCGGCAGTGGCGGCGGTGGCGGCAATCGTGGCGGCAGCGTTGGCGGCGATGGTATTGCTGAGGGCGGCGAGAGCGGGCGCGGAGGCAGAGCAGGCGGCAGCGGCTGCAGCGACGATGTTCATATCAACGAGCGAGTGGCGGCAGCGGCGGTGAAGCGGGAGGAGAAGGAGATATGGGGAGACATCTACATAATCGAGAGTCGAAGGGCGTCACAAACAGGAACCCTGTTTCCGGCGAAGCATCGCACCCTTCCCTCCGCCTACGCCACTCCGCTCCATGTTACTCCCGCCCTCCCGACAGTATTTCTGCGATGCTTGTTCTACTCCAACTTCCTCTTCCCATCCTTTCGTTCAGTGTTCCTTGACCTTTTCGAAGTACGCTCCGCTATTCATTGGATGATTTCTCACAATTCAATACACCAATTACTCTAAAATTCCGCCTGTTCTCTTCTATCCGGTAAAGGTGGTAGGCATGGGCAGACCGGGCGATCGTCCAGGGCTCCGCAAGTCAAGGGCCCCGATGATGGGACTGATGGTAAAATATAGTAAAATTGAAAAAGAAATTAGATCTCGAAAAAATCTTTAATAATATCTTTTATAATTCGCGGTACACTAGTCTGATATTTCAAAACATTTTCAATTAATTTTTAGCATTGAATAGTTAATTATAGTCATGACTTAAGGGTAGGACTCTGTGAAATAAATCAAATGACGCTAACATTAAAATAGTTTCTACTGAAATATATATTTATTATTCCATGTGTTTAACAAGTTATTTTATTAAAACCTAACATTTTTTTTAGTGTTTTAAGCTCACCGTGGAATTTGTATTATTTGATTGCTTAATACTTTCTTTTACTTGAAAGTATTATTTAATATATATTTTCAAAATTTTTTATGGCTTAAATGTTGAAATTTTTGTTATTTGTTGAAAAAAAAATTACTCATAGTTTCCAGAACTATCACACTTAATTTTTTTCAGGGAAGTGCTGCGTTTCAGCATGGTCCCGGCCACAATATTGTGATGATTCTATTCTTCTATCAGATTTAGTCAAATAATTCCAAGCGACAGTGCCGTTTCCTGTAGTTTACTAACAGTAAGTCTTTCGCGTTCTGAAACATTCCGCTGTTTCCCCGATCTTTCCACTTTGTTCTTTCCACCAACATCCTCATAGTCTCCAAATTTTCTTGTTAGCTTTGCGCATCGTATCTCAAATTCTATCATCGTTTACGAATGCTATTATTATATTATGTATCTCAGCTTAACTTCACTGAAAATCGCACCTAACCCACTCTTTCGTCCACCTTGTCTTCGTCTCTAACATCCCTTCTGCTCTCATGTACTCCATCCACCGATATGTTTTAGGCGTCAGGCGGTCACAGTGGAACCGATTTTGGCCGAAATTTCGGTCGGCCGTTTTCGTACGGCGCTCCATATTCGTTCAAACATGTGATGGTAAATGGAAATGGTCATAGAGAACCCGAATGACCACTTCCGACGGTATCCGAAAGCATCGGCTGTCGAAAGAAGATCTGTTTAATTTGGTTTTGTCCGTCCGACGTCGGTCGACCGAAATTTCGACCAAAACTGTCTCCACTGTGACCATCTTTTAGACCCCGTACAGCTCGACAGACCGTTGCTCCACTGCGTGTCTCCACCACCTCCCCTCCCCACCTCCAGACGTCCCTGGGGGGCGCGACCTCTTCTCTCCAGCTCGTATCGCCGCCTACACCATCTCCCGCAGCCGTCGCCGCCGCTGCAGACGCGCAGCCGATACGGCGGCGCGGCGGCCCCGCGGGCGGCGACAACACGGCGGCAAAACAGCGGAACGGCGCCCGGCGTCGCGACAAACACGACGCCCACCTCCTCCCCGCGCCGCGCCGCGACGCGAAGCCTTGAGGCAAGCGACGCCTCGCGCCGCACCTGTGACCGCGGCGTGGCGCGTCGCGGCGCCCGGCGTCGAAATGCGACGCGCTCTTCGCCGCCGAGAGGGAATAGCGGCGTGACGCTAGCGCCAGGCAAAGGCGAAGAGGCAACGAGGGGAAGTGGTGTACCAGGCATTGGAGGATCCGAAAGGGATCCTTTAAGAGCACCTTCACCCGTAAAGTATATTATAAACTATTAATTAATAGAATTGCTGATATCCGGATATCGGATATCTTATATTTATTTATATTATATACAGTTACAATAAGTACGTATATTTCTAAATATTTTCATTAAATATATGCTTCAAAATGAGGCATATTCGGGTGAATTTACTTTAATAATATTAACGATAAACCACATTAAATATTTTAATAGAAAATCTTTCAAATGTGCTTACTCCAGAAACTATTTATTAGTTAAAAATTGAAACATTTGTTGTACGCAGAGGTAGGAGAGTTGTTCTTCTTAAAAAAACTACGAGTATTTACATGAATGTTATTATTACGCAGTTAACTAGTAATAAACATGTTGTTAATATTTGCTAGTATTTAATAATGTAATGTATGTATGTAATGTAAGTATTTAATTTCATAACATGCAACCCCTTAAACATTTTTACAGCCCAAATTCCTTAACTTAAGGTGCGGAATATTCTTGCAATGACCCATCTAACGACCAGGCTCACCAACAACGCGAAAAGAAGGGTGCTTTATAAAAGAAGGGAGAATAGGAGAAAACTGATGCGTATCAATACAACATATATCCACTTATTGAACAGAAACAGGTGTTACTTTTGAAGGTAATGAGAAAAATAAGGATAAGTTTTGAAACTTGAATCCAAATGTGCTTAGAAATGGAGAGATAGATATGAGGTATGACCATATACTATTTGGGTAAGACATAAATCTATCGAAGAAATTCATAAATAAAAAAACACAAGAATATCAAGAAAATATACAAAGAATAAATAATTGCTCAAAAAATCTTATGCAGAATAATAGATTTCTTCCATTAATTTTCAAATTGTTTTTTTAAATTCACTACGTTATGTTCCTAGTACCGTGAGCAAAAAGTATCAAAGAATGAACGAGTTCACTACATGTTTTGAGTTGCAATTATTCATTTCTTAAATTTATAATGATTCCATAATTTTATGTGGAAATGTACTATTTTAGTGCCAAGTATTTTAGAGAACTCGATATGGCACTTTCTAGTGAATGCTACCCGCATAATATTTTGTGTGCCCAGGAAAGTTGGTTTCAGATAGTCTGTATATTATACTTGACAATTTACATGTTCTTAATAAACTACTAGCGGTAATAAAACATTATGATATTCCAATAATTAGAACATAACTTTTAGGAATTATAACCAAGCCTTATTAAGACATTTACTGGGAATATGGCATTAGTGTGAGAAAAAAAAACTTCCTCACTTTCCCTAGTCTTGGCAACATATGAAGTTTTAATATCGTCAGATATTAACCTACGTCTTTTCCTTGTACGTGAAACATTCCAAATGAATTCTCGCAAGTGGAGTAGTGGGAAGAAATAAATTTCACCTATCTCTCGTCTTATGACAAATTTTCCACTGCACCTTTGCACGATGCTAATTAAGAAACGTAATAAATAAAGGGAACACTGACAATATAATTAGGATGTAAAAGACACTAATCCTTCCTGCGTGTTCGGCGTTTCCGATCCTCAGGCAACGCCGCGCCGCGACGCCGACGCCGACGAAGCAGATGGGCGTCGCCACGTCCACGCACAGTGGAGGAAAATGCTGATTTAAATGGACCGACGCCCTAATTTGTGAGATTGGAATTTGTTAATATGAATTAAGAAATGCCACAACAATAAAAAGTTATTGTTGGTTTTTTTTGTTAATTCATATTGGTATGTGGTACCACCAATGAATTTATTCGGATTTGCTTTTCTCTGCATGTGCTATTATACACACATAGACGCACAGTGGAGAAAAATATTTGACTTAAGTGGACCGACGCCCCAATTTGTGAGATTCAAAATTCAAATTTCTTAATATGAATTAAGAATAATCAAACCTCAGCAATAATTTGTCATTGTTATGGGGTGATTATTTCTTAATTCATATTATGGAGTACCACAAGGTGTCTGCTCCCACCGATTAATTTATTCGAATTTATTCTTGTCTGCATGAACTACTTTATCCACAAGATATAGTTTAATGGCGTATACTTAAGTAAGTAGTTTCAAATACATATTTGTCACAACACACCTTCAAGTATATTTTCATAGTTGGGAACATGTAAAGGGGTAATTTTTAATAAAGTAAAATTGAATGAAACTAATTTTGAAGGTTTAAAATGAAAAAGAAAATCCCGGCAAGACGACATTTAGGTTGGCACTAGCTCTCACGTTTTACCGGAGGAAGAACACCTCCCGGTACATGACACGCACTACCCTTACGAGACTAATCTATGAAGTTGCCGCAACCAGAATCACTTGTAACATTTTTCACCCCAGTATCACCCCTCCCCTCTAACCCATCGGCAATTCCCACCCCATCCCGTACCGCGCCCACCGCGCGCCAACGACCACCTCATGCGAACGGGTCCGCGTGGGGGATTGACACCTGGGTTTGATGCCCGGCGGGGGCGGGGCGACGGGGCGTATCGCCGGATCGCCATTCCCTGGCGCGACTCGGGGCGGCAGCTGTCGCCCACCGCAGGGGCGACGGCGGGCGGGGGGGGGGGGCGCGGCGCGATGTAATCTAAACGGCCCGCCTCGCAAACCGCTCACGGGTACGCGGGTACCCAAATTATATTTCCGTTAATTTAATCACAGGGACGGCAATGAGCGCGCATAAAATGTCATACCTCCGGCCAAGATGATGTAGCGATAGCGGTGGCATCGCGGTGTTTTCGGGACACCGACCGTCGGGTCCCCGGCGCGGTTCGATTTATGGGCTCAAATTACCGAGGATGGCGCGGTCGGGGCGGGAAAAAACCAGCAGGAAAGTCACCTGTTTGGAGGGTAGTTACGTGCTTAATTGAGACGTACACCCGGGTATTTTCTTTGGTGATGACCACGAAACAAAGAGCTTCGCACCAGTTTGCTTTCGACGCCCGCGTGCTGCTGGCTTCGTTTTTACGTGTAAACTGCCGAGGATCGAGATGTTGTGAAGGGAAAGGTGACAATTTTAGTAGGGTCGTAATTGGTGCAGGCGTTCTGTTTGTGGCTCAAATTTCTAGCCTTTCGTGACGATTATTGCCCTCAGAGGCCCTGGAATTTGCATTCACGTTTTATATAGACGGATGCAATTATTGTGGAAGAGTTCTAACGACTGGTGCGAAGTCTTCGTAATTGGTATTAAGCGGACAACGATTAGCAGGTACTTGAATAATGGAGGATTGAGTTATTATAGAGTGGAATGGTTGAGATATTCAAATGAAAAATACGAATATAATTTGGTTCAATTATGGTTGTGAAGAAAAAACTAATTCCTAAGTCAAAAGTGTTACATTTTGTAAAAGAGTTCAAGTTAATTGAAAAATCCGCCATGTATATTAATAATTTAAAACAGTTAAAAATTTTTTATTATAAAAAGACGAGAGTTCTCGGATTATTTCATTTATTCGACCATTACACGAATAATTATAAAAAAGATATTAAAACTATTAAATATGTTGTTTTATCAAAAGGCATGAACAAATAATGTGGAAAGAACGAAGTTTGAAACTTTTTAGAAAAACCTAAAAAAATCTCACCGTCATGAGCAGAAAAATCGAACTTCAATGTGAAATTGTCAAGCCATCTCCTGACTCATTTTATTGTTTTATTTATTAAATAAACTCAAATAACTTCAAATTAACAGTCTATTTAATTTCCAGAAGAAATGCTTACTTTGGAAATATTGCATCACTTCGAGACGATAAAATATTCTTTTTTCGTTCATTGCCTCGTAGTTCGATCTGATCCGCCTCAGATAAAAATCATAAGTCGGACTTTAGTAAAATTTATCGTACTCACCTGTCCATTTTGTCCATCTCGTTGTTGGTGAGCTTGACCTTCTCGAAGGAGACGACCTGCTTGCGCAGCTGCTCGCCCGTGAAGGGCGAGTCCGGGTGCACGTAGAGGCGGCAGGGCGCGGGCGGGTCCGCCTTGCCGGCCACCAGCCACGACGAGCGGTGGTAGGCGTAGCGGTAGCGCTTGTTGTCCACCGGCACGATGTCCATGAGCACGGCGTAGCGCTGGTCGGGACGCACGCCCGTGAACGACACGCGGCACGTCGGGAACATGCGCCTGCAACACACGCACCCGCACGCCACGTTACTTGTGGTGTTCCACAAGGCACAGAAGGAAAAAAACTGGACGAGTGGATTTCTTCCGCAAGCACAAATGATCAGGAAATCTAACTGGAGTTAAGGCAAATTCGTAAGAAAACATAAAAACACAGTATAAAACTGAAAAACGAAGTGAAAAGAAATCTAAGAAAAGGACAAGATTGTTATATCATGCTGAGAAATTACCTGTTTCCAGTATTTAGACAAGAAATGTTGAATTAGAAAAAGAAAATTCGACAAAAAGTAAAAGAAAATAAGACAAAATACTATAATTTTTCTCTTGAATAAACACTGATCTGAAGATCATATAGCGTTTTATTAGAACCACTATTTTTTCCAATTCTATTTGTCACTGTCAAGACACTTTCAGTTTGGCAACGAGAACGTCCCCTCATCGTGTATGGACGGAATGCAGCAGCAAATCATCAGTCACAACATGCCGACGCCATGTCGTCGTGACGTTTCTAAAAAGTTTAAAAAATGCAATAATTGTTGGAGTTCTGCAGTCCACATCTGAATTAATACAATATTGTTTACTTACTTATTGCTTATTTATGTTTTTTTGAATTACATAGTACAAAGGTCAGTGTATAAAATACCACATAACATATAACTGCAATATCCTACTTAAAATTTACTTTCAATAATCATACTTATAGAGCGATTTTTCTAACCATGCCTCTGGCAGTTTCATCTAATCGGGTACCTATATGTCGCTACAGTGATTTTCAAGCGCCCGATTGGATGAAACCGTCAAAAGCCGATGTCTGCCAGAGGCATAGTTGAATAAATCACAGTATACTACTAGGGTGATGGAAAAATACAGAGTTTTTGCGCCCTCGAACGTGACGCACTATCGATATTCTTCTCATGCGCAGTTCCAGTTTCGCATCACTTTAGTGCATCTGCGCATGCGCAGAAGATCGATAGTGCTTCACGTTCGTGGGTGCAAAAACTCTCTAATATCACCGTATCACCCGCTAGCTTTGCCATCACGACGGAAAAGTTGAAAGGCGGCGCCGGTGCGACGCGGGGCGGCGCGGCGCAGCGAAGGCCGAGGGGCGTGTCATCCACGCGTCACCGCGACGCGCCGCCGAAGCGCAGGCAGCGATGGGCGCGTGATTAGGCGCGCGCGTGGGCATTGTTGCGTTATCGCCCGACCGGAATTTCACTTCCGCCCTCGAGGGCGGCGGCGGATGTCGGCGCGGACAAACCGATAATTGAGCCGGATCGAATAGAGGGCCCGCCAAGTACTGCCAGGGCAAGGATTGTAGCGGGGCGAAATTAGTGGCCAAGGAGTTGCCGAAAGTTGTGCTGCGGCGCAGTACCGCGCCGAGGGTGAACCGCGAAATTAAGTAAGCGTTCCGTGAAAATGATTTAATAAGGAAGATATGAACACAAACAATCGTAGTAGGTATTAAATAATGTAGTAATGATATTGATTAACGGTAACACTCGCAGATTATACAAATTTATTATTAACTGAAATTAAAAATGTCAATAAATAAAACGCTTTTGTAATTCTGTAGGAAATGTAAGCTAGTTTGCTTTTTTATAATAATTCAATACTTGAAAGAATTGCAAACACATCCGTAGGTTTCTGTCTACAAAAAAAAGGCACACATGTTCCTTTTTCTATTTCGTATTATTTTTCCAATTCATTAAAATTGGGAAAATTGAAATAAAAATGTTTTCATTCAATATTAATAGTGTGTACATTATGTTATTACATTTTCAATTTATTTCAATTGAAACATATTTTCCATTTTCTTGGTGTATAATAAAATAATTACGTTAGTTATTTCCTGCACGTTTCTGACACGTTTGGTTTTTGTATCACAATGAATAAGCATAAACTAATTTTGGCCATCTAGAATGAGTACTCATCTCAGTGTGCGGCATTGGTGGCGGTGAACACCAGATTTTTCTGATTGTTCCTGGCCAGCGGTTGCCGCCCGGCGCCCTCGCGACCTGTCGAAAGCCATTGCCGGTCGTTGATGAGCGTCCCTCCACAGCCAGCACGTAAGGGCGGTGTTTATGAAGCAAATGGATACGGAGACCGCGAGACCGTGAATCCGGATCGCGACACCATCAATCGATGCGCGTGGCTACTCGACAATGAAGGAGGAAAATATGGTTGGACATGATAAATAATAATTATAGAAATGGGTCAAGGAATGGGCCAAAATTTTATACAATGTTATTACGATTAAAGAATAGGGAATCTCTTTAAATGTCGAGATGGAAAAGTATGTTTTATTTCTGGGAGTTAAATAAATATTATTTATGAAACTGATTAAAATTTACGAAACATATAGAATAGAATAACATAATATATTACAATTATCTCCATCGGCATTGTGGAAGTTGTTGTGAAACTTGTTTTACGAGTTACAAATTTCATGAAACACAGAACTATATGAAAGAAGATGACATGACTATATGAAAGAAGATGAAAGAAATTGATGACATGGAAAAGAAGATACAACTGTCCAAGAGCTGCGAGTTAAGCTCATCTTCTCATCCCAATCAAATCTTCAGAATACATTACATTTCCATTGTTTTCTTTCCCTTATGGTTCTCTCTTCTATCGTCGCTTTTCATGAAACAAATAACCTTCAGTATTCTCTTTCACAATCTGCAATACCAATTGCGAAAAAAAAAATTACGATCTCAATTTCAGAAACAACGCTATCAGCTTGATATTTTTTGAGTCGACGCGTCGGCTTCTCTGGTTGTTATTGCACTCGTCGCATAATACAAGCGCACTCTAGCGTAATTACAGGAAATGGCGGACTGAAAAGTTATGAGAGGTAACCCCGAGAGAATGGCGCGAATGTTTTTTTCTGCTTTTCCATCACGTCGCTCGGTTTACGTTCGCGAGGTTTATATGGTAGTTGAGCATTATAACCACCTGGCGAAATTTGAAACTGCCGCTGCTGAAATGATGCCCGAGGAAGACTTTTTTGCAGTGTGTGTTTTACTGTTTCCCCCCTCGTCATCTTTTCTCACTGCCCGCTAACGCATGATATCATTAAGATTAGCTCATTATGTTAATATGATGCCACGAATAATTTTCGTATTATTATAAAAAGTGCAATAGAAATGCATGGTGCAACATGATGTACTTTTTCTGAAAAGTGTTCATCGTTTTCAATAGAATTTATTGTTGCACCGCAGGTGCAAAGTTTAACTCAATGGCGAATTAGAATTCAAGATGTTTATAAAAATGCATGATGTGAATGTAATAAGAACATTAAGTAAACAGATGTTAAACTCGATGATTATTATTGACAATGAAGAACTTTTTTCTCTTACTGAAATAATGCTTCATTTTCTATTTTAACCTATTCTAAAGGACGCGAGTTTCCACCGAACGTCTGCAGGCAGTCAGCAAGGCAGTTGGAGGGCCTCTCAATCCCTGCTCAGCATCCTGGGCCTCGGTGGGGACACCCGAGACGCCAGCGCCGACCACAGGGCACGCGCGTGACACCTATAAACGCGTCAGGCTGCCACCACACGGCGACGCCTCGGCAGCCGCCCGCCACCCACTCTCTCTCGCATCCGCTCTCATGATTCAGCGCTCAGGAGCAGAGCTTTTAATTGGTCAAATATCTATTCCGTGAACTATCTTTTTCAATTTATACGTTCGTGTGCTACTCCTTCCAGCTCATTTCTTCACCCTCTCTCCTCTTTGTTCCTTGTTCTTGTTCTCTCTCTCTCACACAAACACATATGCGCGCGCACACGCACACTCCTCATTCACACACATATATACTTCTCACTCACATATACACACACAAACTAACCATTTCTTTCCATCTCTCTTTCTATTTTCGTACTTTTCACATCCACCACAAACATACTGTACATTTTGCAAACCATTCTTATATTTTCTTTCATTCACCCCCTTTTTATTTCATTCTCTCTTTCATAACAAATCATCATCCGTCCTTCCTCGGAGTTATCTAGGCAGTTAACCAACCACACTTTCAATCATCCTTACGCCCCCTAGCTACCTTCAAGCATCATCCCTTCCACTCCCCCGAAAAATCACTCACAAGGCATCCGCGATCACGAGCTCACACCGTCCACATTCGCCCGTCCACACGCTCACCCGCCCTCTCACCCCCGCCCCCTCACTGGGTAACGCGAGACGCGTCTCCGCCGGACAGCTCTATAGCTTCCCCATTAAACTGTCCGGTTTACGGCGGTATGCTCCCGGCGGCGACCCGCCACCGCCCCCACTGCCACCGACACCAGTGCTGCTGCTGCTGCCGGCGGCAGTTTTATGCCGAGCCGCTGCCGGGAGCCGACTCGCCCGCCCCGAATCGTAGATAAAGTCAGGGCCCGCCGCCCTCCCGGCGACCCGCCACGGCCGCGCCTTCGGTCCCTCGCACCGACCACCCGACGGAATATGGGAGCTGCCGAGTTGCTGAGTTTGCAGACGGGGGAGGTATCGTAGTGAGGAAAGAGGGGTTGGAGGAACTCGGGAGGCGAGATGGTGTTCGAAACTTCACTTTATGGGCCTACTCTGAGTTGGAGGAAATCTGAATGTTGATATCATTTGTACCAATTTTCCTGCTTGGAATACGTAATAGATAAAAAGAAGGGTTTTCAGTCAAACTAAAGTGTCTATGATGGGTTTGTATTAACTGATGGAAGTAACAAAAATTTGGAGATCCTTTTTTTTTATTCGTACTGCTTACTTGAAAAATAAACAAAAGTATTATTTATGTATCTGATTTTACGGCGTGAGATGTACTTACAAATGATTTAATAAAAATCTGACAGAAATTGTTGTTTTGAAATGTATTCATATAAAGCATTACCCCGAAAATAGGGTGGCGGGAAAGGTACTAAAAACATCATTAAACAACAGAGTCTAGAAAAAAATGGAAGAACCACTTCAGATTTCATAAATTAAAAGCTAGAAAATTAATGATATTTGGATGCCACAAAATCACAGAGATGACATTTAAAGAACATTGATTTGTAATTCAATGAACGTCGAATCGCAGTGTAAGACTGCCATTGCAGATGTATATATCACAAGCAAAACAAAGAAGTTATGTAGAAAATATGAGTATGTATCTGCGTAAAATATCAAAGCTCAAGACACGCCTCAAAAAGTAACGTGAAATAATAATAATAATAATAATAATAATAATAATAATAATAATAATAATAATAATAAAGGTAGACATTATCGTATATTACCCAATAAATCACAAGCGTCTTTAGTACTTGTTTCAAATGAAAGCTCCGTTCTTTGCAGCCCAAGTCGGGCGAGTTGCTGCTAACGCGAGATTTAGTTTGCCCTGAAAGAAGCAAATGACCGCCAAACCAAGGAACCCGACGCGAGGAATATTAAGCAAAACAAAAAATAAAAAAAGTGGAACGACGGGCGAAAGGTGAATCGGAAACAACAGGGGCGAGGTCGCGCGGTCGGCCAGGTGGGCGACAGGGGCGCGGGCGGGTGGGCCTGAAGAAAGGCGGGCGTTGCCGCGATGACCCAGGCGATAGACGCCCGGTCACGATCCGCGCGCAGGGTTCCGAGATCGAGGAAATCGCGTCTATCTCCCGACGGCTCATCACGACCTTATCACTCCTCTGTCACGCCGGCCTCGAGCCACGCGTGGATCACCGCGCGATAGCTCGACGAGCAGTCGGGAATTTGTGAGCGCTCCGGCTTTTCAGGGCCTGAGAAAGGGTGTAATGGAATTCTATTATATTGTTCGCACTCTCGGAGGAGAGACTTTCTTGTCTTCATTGCCGACTTAAGAGATGTAATCGGTTCGTGTCTCATTCTTTTTGTAAGTTGTTCCCTCATTTCCATAACGTTTTTACTGTTTTGGGTTCGTTTCGTTCAATATTACATTCTATATTGCATTCAATATTGCATGCTTTTCAACAAATGTAAGTTAGTCACTAAGTCTTGGAATCAATGTTTGTCATTCACTCACACCAACAATCCGTTTCTAAATTCATATTCATCATTGTATATCACAGGCAAACAATGAAATCTGAATTTAAAAGTGTTTGTTTACCTATCGCCTCGATTCTCAAACATCATAACACTTTTTCTTGATATTTAACACGTGTACCGTTAAGATTGCCAATTTGATTCACGATGCTACTTTCATTTTTGACGTACTAGTAATCTTGTCCTTTTATTGTGACAATTTTATAGTTTTTTTCCTAAAATGTGTTTCATAACGTTATAACTTTTCTACTAGATAATGGATTCTGACATTAATTTTATTGCACCTTTTTTGAAGAAACATCCGATCAGCTAAGTCTTTTCTCTGCTGCAAATTTTTTTATTGCGAAGATTCATGCGTTCATGACCTTGTTCATCCTCATACCTCATTCATCAACCGAAACAAGCCTCTCTTCTGCCGCCAGGCTCATCTTTTCGACAGCTCGTTGCCCTTCGTGGCACCTCAAACACATCGGCTGTTCCAATTACAGCTGCCCGTCCCCTCTGGCGTTTCGCAGTGCTTTCGCCAATCCCTTCGGAGAGTCAAGTTGCACTGAGGGTCATGTCGAGCTTCCAGCCAGGCAAGGAGAGCTTCCAGAAGGAAGAGGGTATTAGATCAGCCACCGCTCAGTATGCGGGCTACACAAGCTGCTCACTTTGTGCAAAAGGACGTTAGCAACATGAGTAAGAATATCGGTAAAAAGTTTTTGCAAAATGATTGAAAAAAACTACAGCAATTCTTCATTACCATCAGCACACAAACAACCTCGGCACACAAACACCCTCAGCTTACAAACCAATACCCTCAGCACACAAACCAACACGCTCAGCACACAAACCAACACCATCAGCATACAAATAACACCGTCAGCTCACAAACCTACGACCTCAGCACACAAATCAACACCCTCAGCGCACCCACCTACGTTCTCAGCACCCACACCTACGATCTCGCCACACAAAGCAACTCTCTCAGCACACAAACCAACGCCCTGGGCACACAAACCTACGTCCTCAGCACCCAAACCCGACTTCCCGAGCTCCGTGCAACGCGCCACCTTGCAGTCGCCTCTCCACCGTGTTCTCAGTCCTTCCTCCCCCGCGTGCAACGCAGCCGCCGCCGCCGCCCGAAGCAGCCGCCTCTCCAAGCGCCTCACGCACGCGCCCGACGCACACGTGCGACGCGCGTAATGAGGTCACGTGGGGGCGTCATGTGGCAGCGGCACCGGCTCCGGCTCCGGCGGCGGCGGCGGCGACGCAGATTGCGAGCAGCGCAGACGCCACCCCCCACCGCCCCCGCAAAGAGGGAGGGAGGGAGGGAGAGAGAGAGAGAGAGAGCACACGCCTTCGCGCGGAGCAAGCCGCTTCTTGCCGTCGCAGGCTAATGAGAAGCCCGCTTAACGCCCGTCCATTCAGGTAATTAGGCCTTGTTTATGATGGCAACAGCTGCCCCGGCAGACGCCCCCGCCACTGCGCCGCGCCGCGCCGCCCCGCCCCGCCCCGCGCCGGGCGTGCAGCGCGCCGCTGAAAACACTGTGACTGGCATCGCAACAAAACACATCAGGCTGACTTCCCCAGGCCCGACCCTCCTGGTGGCTCCAAGCTTCCGCTGGATTTGGCCTGCGCGCGAGGCGAAGACAAGAGATTTTTTATAATAAACTACTCAAGCAAACGTGTGGAATGCGATTCACGAGGGCGCTTTGATTAACAAAGTTGTACGTGTTAAGTTATATTTTTTTCAACATAAAGATAACTTAACTAGCTTCGCTTGCGCATTTGCAAGTCGACGGCGAGATTCCGACATTGAGAATAATATACAAAATACATCAGGCCGACTACCCCAGGACCGGCCCTCAGGGTAGCTACACGCTTCCGCTGGATTTGGTCTGCACATGAGGCGAAGACAGCTATCTTTTTCTGATAATCTGCTTCAGCATACGTGTGGAATGCGATTCGCGAGGGCGCTAGAAAATTTCCCAATTTGAAAGGCCAATTTAATTTGCTTCGCATACGCATTTCCAAGTCGACGGCGGGTCTCAACCTTTGTTGACAACATACAAAAGCATCCGTGAGACCAGCCAACGTGAACTTTCAAACGCGTTTTACGCCAAAATAAGATACGACTTATCTCGGCCGCCCTCCCTCGACCTACACAGGTTTTTCTACTTACGTAAAAATGCGCCTTTCCCACGTTTTCTATTTATCAATATGATTTTGCTGTTTATAAAAGAAATACTGTACCAGGGGGTAGAGGAGAATCCTTGCGAGATTTCTCCAGTAAAAGCAACAACTGATGATGATCTACACAATTACGAAGTTTTAAAATCATTTATCTTTAATATATTAACAAAATTACCACAATGGAATGAAACATTTTTGTCAAGAGTTTTGTTTATTTAACAATTTACCAAATCATTTCATATATTCACTTAATAATGCTCATGTACTGTCAAAAAGTGTTATGATGATCTTGAAGTAAAAATGAATTTTGAACTTCAAGAAAGGTTGGGTTGGCCTCCAACAGCAAAATAAATACATGGAGACCGCTATTCAATTTGTAGAAAGTGAATTTAATTTATCGTAAAAAATAATATAAATATTGCACTATTTGCGATCTCTCAGCAGAATAATTGTTGTTAGAATTCACTCCTCATAATCCTCAGACTGAATTATTTAGTAAATGGCCAGACATTAATTTATTCATTCATATAATAACGTCGCTTATACAAAACTTTAGTTATTTCAAAACCATGTTTCTAAGCGGTAATATTTAATTTTTTATGGCCACCTTGCGTGAGTAACCCAATGAAACTTTCCAAGCTGAAAGATTCGGAGGCGCTCAAGATTGTAAACCAGATGGCTTCTCGTAAACCGGGACAAATAACACCTTTCTAACGGTGATCACACTGAATTCCGGAAAAGCAATACAGGAAGTTAGTAAATGTCTCCCATTCTCGAACAATTTTTCTTGAAATTTTAATACATTTTGTTTCTTGTAAACTTAATAGCATAATACGTATTCTTGTTCAGATATCAATTGATACATTTTTGGAGAATCCGTTTCTTTTTCAATCATATCGCAATAGTGTAAGATTGCCACCAATCCATCACTTTTAGTTGAAGTATGTTTCGACAGAGATCATTCGGAGAAGCTGATAGATCAAATTTTAATCTCACATAATCTCTCTGGGGGTACTTTTGCGGCGCGCTTACTTCAAAGCAAGCAAACTATGCTCCTGCGTCATCCTTATCATTCCACGGAGGATATCACCTGTCATGAAGCGTCTTCTCAGAACGAGTTTGTATCTCCTATTCAGTATGAAGGTGATGAATTCAGGTAAAACAAACTTTCCGCGTGAATCAGCGCATTTGCGCTTGAAAAATATTCATTCAAGGACAAACAATGGATATACGAACTTTTATAAAACCATCCTAGCGAGATGGGTTAATAGTTGTTTTAACATGAAGTTAGGCTGACATCTGCCGAAAAATACGATGTCTACATTTTTCTGGAGTCAATTTGCTTTAGAACGTTCAAACTTATGACGATTCAAGACTTCAAGCATACAAACTGTTGGAATCGGACATAATAATCCTATTAGGATAGCCGAACATTTGTAACGGATTGTTCAGAAGAACCAACAATGCGATGATGATATGAAGGTCATTGGCAAATTTCCACTCCCATTAATAAATTAATTTAATATTCCTATTTTATTCGTGTAATTAATTCTAATTTATCAGTTTGATCTAAAATTTTAGTTCAGACAGTGCCCCCTAATAGAGATGACACAAGTTAGCCAATTAATCCATAACAATTTCATAATTCACACTCAAATCGAACCAGGCCATTAGGTTTCTTCCTTACTATTCTTGATCGTAAAAACATGAGTATCAATCCTTCACATTGAACTCGCTCCCAGCAGTAAATCTCACACCTCCAACAGCCTGCTTCAAACTGCGGAGAACCATCTCGTCTCCTCTCTAACAAGACTCTCCAATCTCTCCTCACGAAACGCAAGCGCAGACAATACAAACCGTCAATATCAAGCTCGTTACCTCCCCACACCGCAGGAGCGCTGCCGGCACCTGCTTTTGTTTCGTTTTCTATCGTCGGTCGACTCTCGTAGTGAACCCCACCCAAGCAGCGATGCATTATTAATTATCGACTCTCCCGTCTTCTTTCAATGGTGTTCTTTCCTCGTCGCTCTCACACCAACGTTGTGCCTAAACCCGTCCGCGCTTTGATCGATTCTATCAAGTAAGAGGTGTAAGCATAGGTACTACTTAGTGCGGTCGCGCCTAACACTTTGGGTATCACGCAGACGGCTAGCGTATCTTTTTTTTTTTTACATTTTTTTGTATCGCGGTATGATTATTAATAAGCGCGAGTAGGTCGAACTTGTCCGCGTTACTTGATATCGCCAAGCGAGCCATGGCGGTTGTTCATTTAATATGTATATATACGCGTTTATCATTAATCAGCGGATGACCCCAGTACGAGTCAGGTTGCTTTGCGGAGGTTGATTAATGCGAGTTCGATCATTTGTTGGAGTTGCCATCGGCAGCCGCCAGAATGCGCTTCCGCCACGGAGGCGGTTGTTTGGAGATGGCAGCTCGCCGAGAAGACGGCGGAGGTCGGATGGTGTGGGGATGAGGTTGAAGAGTGAAAGATGACGGGGACGCGAAGATATTGATTGAAGAGTTATTTCACCAGACTTGTTATATGTTGACTTTGGGATGTAAGATTTGAATATCGGAAGAACGTATAGATAGTACCTTCAGAGAGTAAATAAAAACCTCACTCATTGCTACTAATTTGTTTTTTCTATTAGCAGTTTGTGCAAAAATGAAGGATACATGATATCGGAGTCTTATGTAGGCAGTAGCAGTCAGATAAAAACTTCGTGGTAATGATATATCAAGAAATACAAAATCTGTTATATTGTCTGTTTGCTTTAAACTTTTCTCGAGATTTTTTTCTGCTGGTAGAGAGCAATAGTACGGTATATTATCTCAATACTCACTACCAAAACTACCAAAATTTATGTATTTAAAACAACATTATCAACGCACATGAAGTTAAATTCTTTTTGTATAAGCCCATAAAAGTTAAAGAATTAAAAATAAAAGAAAACAATTCAGACATTGCAATCAAGATAACATTACAGAATGTAATGTTACCTTGAAGATGCATCCCGTAGTTCAAGACCGAAGATTTTAGGATGCGAAAAATGAGTATACTATCAATCCAGTTGTAAGCAAATGTTCTGCAAACTTAATATATTCATTCAATCATTATTAAAAATAGCAAATCATTATAATACCGCTTAATTGCTTTTACAGAAAAGAAAAGATTTTATGCGCGTGTTCAGATTTTCAATATTTAATTTATTTAAAAAAAATCTTTTAATCACAATTATATATCGGATTAGTTAAAATATGCAATATTACCTTACAAAACTACTACCAATTTATGCTACGTGTTCAAACCAAACGAACGCTGATACTCCCTTTATCAAGCAGACATTTTCTGGCCCGAGGCGACCCTATTTCCTTGTCGATAAGACGATGCCTAAAGCTTCCCTCGTATTTCGCGAATGGAGAGGCGGCCAAGGCACGCGACGTAGGGTTTCCTCTCTTCTTCCATAGTCTTCTTCGCGAATCGAAGCCTGACCCTTTGGGATGAATCTTTTAGGCTCAGTTTTGTTCATTGTTATTATTTTAAACTTCGTTTTCAGTTAAATATTAATTATAAATTAAGAAACACGACCACTTCCAAAATACATTTTGTTTCGCACAAATTTAACGTTAAAGATTACTAAACCAGCTTTTAAACTCGATATTTAAATACATTCGCTGTTTTTTGGTCCGTGCTTTATTTTCAACATCGATGCTTTGTAATCGATGTCACATCGCTATGCTGAGATTACGATACTGAATTCGTGTTTAAAAAGCACGCGCATGGTGTTGCTTCTGGCCTCGCTCCTGTTACGCCTCCCTCCGGGGCGAAGGCAGACCTCTCGTTTTTGTAAATGTCTTATTGCTTCATACTCCAGGTCTTTGCTTAGCCTCACCTTCACCCTGCAGCCGCCTCTAGCAATAACTGTTATCATTAAAATGCGGCAAATGATTATTTCCCCTAGAAACAGCGAAATAGTTTCTTAAGTTCGCCACGGAACACTCCGTAGCCTGAGGTTCGTGCCACAGGAAGATAAGAAACGCGACTGTTGCTCCAGGCAATATTAGAACGAGGTTAGGTGAGGGCTGTGGATTGGCGAAAATGTTCGGCCATAAACTGTGCCAGATAAGTTTGAAAATATAGAAGCCGGATTACGACAAATCACTGAGGTTCTCACTTACGATTGCAACGAAAGTGTAACAATATTGCGCAGATAGTGAACGGTGGAGGTCGAATCTAAAGATTAGCGAATTATTGACATACTGATTAAGAAATGAATGCTATAACTTTTCTTTTAATAAAATGAACTTTCTGTGAGTAAGAAAAAATGTCTTCCTCTTAGAATGTGAAGGGACAACCAGATTCGTCAGTGCGAACTGTTTTTGGTTCAGCACATACGAATCAAGGAGCCCTGTAAATGAAGAAAAAGAAAATTCCAGACTTTATATCACCTCACATTAACCCCTAAGGAAATCCACTCGCTGTATCTGTGCTTGTATTAACTCAGAAACGTGTGATCTGACATATTATACACGAGCCACGACGATCCCAGAAGTGGACCCAGAACGGAGCTCTGTCGACGCAGAAATCGTGCGTTGTAGGAACGTTTAAGAGCAGAAACCCGACTCCCAGACCGCTTGGTCTTTGGCGACGGCGGTGGCGGTGGCGGTGATGGCGGCGGTTTCTGAAAAGCGGGCCGGCGAAGTATCCATTCACAACGGGGACCACCGGAGCTCTGAATGACGAATCTCAAGGGGGCCGAGAAGACGATATTTTAAAATAACCACGCGACCGTTTGTAAACAGGGGACCTCCTCTTTTTTTCGTGTAAATGTTAGTTCCATTCACGGGGCCTCCGCGGCGAGGCGGCCTTTGAGGCCCTGCACGCACGCGCGCGCGGCAGAAGGCGAGGAGACCCGGCGGTGGTGGTGAGGAGGAGGCGGTGATGGGTTGGCAACGAATGCGGTCGCAGAAATGGGAAACAATCTGTATTACTAATCTCATTAGCGCAAAGAAATTGAGCGAAAAATAAGCAGCTTGTGGATATGTGAGAGATGTCAACGGTTTCATTTCTTTCTTTCCCAGGAACTCGAAAAAAACAAACAATTACAAAGAAACATATTCGATTTTTACTTCAAAAATGCAAATATTTGATTATATTATTCCCGCAATTCTCTAACTGCGCAACCCGGATGAATTCTCATATTGAGTGTATCACTGTTTATACACAACTGACGTTACAGACAGCAAGGCTCCGAAGAAGAGCCCCCTTTTATTAAAACTTTGCTAATCACATGTCGTGCTGTGGAAAAGCAACTTTTTAATATTCTTGGTAGTATTTAAGAACTGTTGCACTCTATAAATAAACTTCTATCTTCTTTCAGTATTGATGAAGATTTATTTTGTTAACATACTTAATTTATTGCAGTGTGATATGAGAGTATTTTATTTGTTGATCTTGAGCAGTGTGCGTGCTATGGCCATATTATGTGGTTTTGTTCTGCCGCATTTTCGCTTAGCCCTTAGTTTCTACACAATACAGATGCAGCAGTGGAATTTGCTCGAATGACAATGTAGGGTGGTGAAAAGAGAGGGAAGTTCGAAGTTCGGAAGCGAAACTGATAGGGACCATGGGATTTCGTAAGAACGCACGATAACTAATAGAGTCGGTAATGCAGCTCAGGATTTGAAATTGTATTTGAAGAATCTGGAATAGTTAAAAAAGTGATGAAAGCAAAGTGGTAATATTTAGAAGTACTGACATTGCTGGAGGTAGGAAAAATTATGCAGAAAATATACTAATAACATAAGATCGCCAGCAAACCGCTGTCATTTGTCAATTGTCAGTTAGGAAACTCCATTGATGTTTATGAGTTTGAAGCTTCAGTTTGAAACGACTCGGGCAAATTGTCATACCACATTAACGTTAGCTGAGGTACCGAAGAAGAAAAAGAAGAGGAAGAAGGTGCAGATGAAGAAGAAGAAAAAGAAGAAGAAGAAGAAGAAGAAGAAAAGAAGAAGAAGAAGAAGAAGAAGAAGAAGAAGAAGAAGAAGAAGAAGAAGAAATTTGTACCTGCCCTAGCACTGTGTTTGAAATTTGAACTGTGTAATTTGAACTTGCCCACCCCACATGTGTTCTGAATTCGCTGAACGAATGCAATCTGCTCATTCTCATCACTTCCTTACGAAGCGCCGGTGCAGCCCCAACAGTTAGTGTCCGTAATATTGGTAAACTGTTTATAGACCTTGAATGTCTAGGACAGTGATAGCGGAGGCGACGGCGTTGGCGGAGACGGTGATGGCGGCAACGGAAACGCTGCGGCGACATTTCAGTGCGGTGCATGTTGATCCGTTGTGGCGCGGCGCCCGAGGGGCAACCCGGCACTGCCGCCGTCGCGTTTGATGTCTGTCGTCGAAGCGACGGCCTCCCTGGTCGCAGAGGAACACGACGCGACGCGAGAATGCGCCGAAGGACGTCAAGAAATCATCGTTCCTTTCGGCGATATTGTATCAGCCTGTGTCAAAAATAACAAATTATCTTCTTTGAAGAAACTCATGCGCAGGAAGTGTAACATGGTATGTTAAACACATGTGTAAAAAATATACGAACAGGAATCATGACTTATGATAGACATTTAAAATAGTATATTGAAAATGCAGTGTCGAACACGTAAGAGACAAATTTTTTCTACCACCTGCAGAGGAAGACAAAAGAAAAGTTCTTTAGCAAAATTATGGTATAATAATGTTAATGTTTAGCAAAATTATGGTATAATAATGTTTATTTTGTAGTTATTTTTTCAAGTCTTACTCTTGACTGAAAGCATTAATTATAAGCTTCTAATAATTTCTTTTAAAGACAACATGTCCTGAATCGCATTTTATATATTTGCATTTAACTACAGTTAAATAAAATTCGTCTTAAATTCTTTCTACGGAAATTATACGCTGAAAGACAAACATTCCACTCATCGCTTTCCAGAAACAAAAGATTACCTCATAAGATAGTCGTGTGCTTTGTAAAAGATTCTACAGCTAGATGACACTAATGATTGTATAATTACATGTCATTCTCAAGAAAAAATATTCGGAGTATTCCGTATATTTCGTTCACCTAGCCTACCTTAAAGTCACAGAAAGACCCCTAAATTCCAGTATTACGTAACTGCAGTTGCGCAATACGTTGCGTGGTAATATCAAGGGTAGTGCAAAGAGGCGGTTGAAATGAGAGAATGGCTTTAGCATTACGACATTCTCGCATCGTTGTGTACTCACGTCCCTCCAGAACAAACAGACGCTCAACTGTCCACTTCCGGCAGCTCGAGACCCCAGTAATATTTAATATTTTGTGCAATTACCTCCACCGAATGTATAATTAGGGACCGATTAATGTCTTTGTAATTACGTGGCCTCTCGTATAACAAACATTAGTATTACAGAGGATGGAAAGACATTCTTTAATACCTCATTTCCTGTGTCCTGCGGCGGAAGATAATACTCAGCAATACTATACAAACCCTGGTATTTTTTTCCACTGAAAACTCCCCATATCTACTGCTCTAGCGTAGCGTATTATGCACACATGAACTCCCCAGCACCTTATGATAGAAACTGTATATTTTACCGTACATCAAAATAGCTACTTTATCCTTTCCCCTAGTATTTCCGGTGAAACTCGTTTTCCCGGAATCATAATTTTACGCACTGTATAAATGTCACTGCCAGCAGTGGCGCAGCGGACAATTAAAAAACATAGCAATTAACAGGAAACTCTATTAAGACAGTGCTGATCGTCAGGCCAGTCTTAGCGATTAGGCGTATGTTGGTCTGTTTACAGTTCAACAACTTCATGCACACCTTTCAGTAAGAAATAAAGAAAAATTAATGAAATCGAAAAAATAAGAAAATTAAACCAAAAACTGTACATTTTGTAAACTTTTTTATTTGAGTAGAGGGAAAGAAAGATATGGTCTTATAATTTGCATATATAAATTATTGTTTACAGGTATGGTAAGAAAAAAGGATGTTAAAAGCTTTCTCCACCCATCTGTGTGTTTGGACATATCTTTCGCTATTCAAGTTAATGTTAGCATAAGATTTTTTTTTCATGAGAAATAGAGTATAGAAAAATCTTATAGGAAGCTATCACTAAAAAAAACGTTTGACAGAAAAGTACTATGAAATTAATTTCAAAAGTAGGCATCCAATTATTATTATTTTAAGATCTACATTTTTTAATAGGATGATCCAACAATATTTTTTTGTATTCGATTAATTACTGGGTTCCAATTCGAAAGAATGTCTTTATTTTGTGGGCAGTTCGCATGCGACACCTCTTGCTACGCCGTACTTTGTGGCTGCCGTGACAGACACTCAACTCATTTACTCCTTCTGGTGTGAATTATTAGTGACTTGAGGTGAGAAAAAATGAGCTAATACCGCCGGCGGCGTTCGGAGTCATTTCGTGGCCTGCAATCATTACACGGGAGGGGCGAACTCAAGGTTAATGGTAAACGCCGGTTCTGATGGATCAGAATCATTCTTAGCTGCCCACTCCCCTGTGCCACAGCTTATAACAAACAGTAGATTAGCTAACGTTGCGATAGGAAATTAATGTCCCTTCGCTCATTTACAGGGGCCGAAGAAGAAAGGGGAAAAATACGTGTTTATGAACTTCGACTCATAATGAAGGTGATAAAAATCGTAGGAAATATTTGTCATGGGGATAATGTAAACATTGGGTGATTTGTCTTATTAGTTCATGGTTGCCTCGAAATGACAGAAATATATTCTCAAGTCGGCCTTTGTAACACAAATTAGCTGGACTTATCTCTTTATCGCGGCGCTAGTGACAGACGCGTCCATGGTCAATGAGAAGAGCTACGTTCATGTGTCTGTATTATCACCTCCACGATACTGATCGGCACTTCATCGCACGCGTCAGAACGTCTCTTCATGGCGGAATTTCGAGTATTTTCGAATATTATCTTTGGTTACCCGAAATATTCTCGGTTCATTCATGACCTAATTCTCTTCACTGGTCTGTCTTTGGCTTACTTTCCAAGAAATTATACGAACAATGATAAACTACATTGAACATTTGACGTTAAATTCAGCTAGGAATCATTAAATATTTATTCAAGTGCGATTTAGTGGACTTCCCGGTGTTGTCGATCCAATGGCATATTTCACATGCACTTACTAACTAATTCATATTTCTTCTTCTGTCTCTTAGAATGATAATGCTAGAAAGAATGATTCTGCGTAAATACATGTAAACTTTAAAAGGCAATTGTGTCGGGTATTTAAACAAGAGTATTTAAACTAGTCGGGTATTTAAACAATTGCAATTATTTTCTTTTTTTATATGAGGAGATATTTGTTTTAAACATTATGAGTTAGCATTGTTTTAACAAATAGAGATTTCATTGTTATATTGATATCTCGACGGTCAGTTTTCATCGCTCTCGAACATCGACCTAGGGGGCACCTCATACATATTGCTTGCGCATACTGTAAATTCTTTTTATCGACAACCCAGTGATTCGTTTTCGGTCCGGTCGTGTAATTATACAAACAGCGACGGCGTTGCCGATGGCAGCCCTGCTCGTCGAAACAAACGAGTAACGCCAGGTCAACCACCACAACATTCGAAACGACAGTGCATTACGGAATTAGGATAGTCGGTCAGCCCTCATTTGGCCTGTGTTTACGCTGAACGCTTCCACTTACGGTTGTCACAAAAATTGCTCCTTTTTACGAGAGCGGACGAATTTACCTTATATTTCTGAAATAAAAACTAAGTGTTAGGCATTCATTTCGCCGCATTATTTCCGCGGGGAAAGAAATTGAGCAACATTAGAGTAATGAGACTGTGCCGTAGCGATGTGAGTCCGGTCACATACGTATCCCAAGTCGAAGCGTTACCCAATTACCATTATATATTTACCGAGTTGAAACCGTCCCGGCGTCTGATTGGGTGCATTTGTTCACGCCGTCATAAGCAACGCAACACCTCGACCAAACGAAAGGGCAGAAACCATTTTGTGCATTTTCCTTCCTAATGCAGCTGGAGTAGTAGGAAGTTAGCTGCTACGACGTAAAAAGTAAAAAAATCGTGGTAATAAGACTGCTGTAATCGATGTTCGATACTCCTTCTCGTATGCTGCTATACGTAAAAATGTTATTTTCTTTGAATTTTCAATGTTCAAATTTACTCGGAGCGAACGATCGAAAGCGTTTAATGCTTCGATACCTGGTAGTTGCTTTCAAGAACTATTATTTGAAGTTTTGTTGACGAAATATTTGTCATTTCGAGGAAGCAGTTGAACTCATTGTGTGTGGCTGAAACAAACACTTAAGGATTTAGTTTTATTTATTATAATTTTATTTAAAAATATTTGATATTACGATCAGCAACATTCAAAGACCCTCACAAGAAAATAATTTTATATTGAATTAAAATCCCTTAAGATTATTTTTTCTAGATTTAAATGGAGACATACGTGTATCTATCGTGATTCCCGCATTTTCTTGAGCTCCAGTCATAAGCAAGTGCATTGAATTTCCCTATTGACGCAGCACGTTCCTGGAATATGACATCTCCGCACCCTGGTCTTCTTATGTCGGCACCATTCACACACAGCGAAGTTAACTCATTTTGTCACTCGCCTTCGGTTTAGAGGACAGAAGATTTTCATCTCGCCGCCTGCCTCCCTCGCATAGGACACACCGAAGCAAACAGAGAAATAAACAGCCCCCTCAAACGGACCCCTTCACAGCCTCCAACGCATAACTCAGTCGCCAAAGCACTCTCGGCGTCTCCCTTCGGAAAAACAAAACATCGAAAGTGCTGACATCTAAAGTTAAAAGTTTATGGCTGTATCAGACGGAGACACTTTTCGTTTTAGTCTCCGATTCTTGAAAAAAAAAACGTGCATCTGAGACGACTTTCATGACGCTGTTCGCACCGTGAGGAGGCTGGGAGCACGGCATAAATTAATTCATATTGCAGCGTCATTTTCACGTCTTCGGGTGTGAGATATTTACAGCATGTTAGGAGACGTCCCGTTCCGTTTCTGGTGAAGAATTCCAGAGATGAAAAACAGTCAAGCTGATTTGCAACTTTGTTTATAGATTCTACGTTTTTGATGGGAGATAACACGAAAGGGGACAGATTATTTAAGACTTATGAACTATAATTCAATGTATTAAACAGAGAAATAAAATAATATTTTCAAAATGTTGAGTAGGCCATGTAATGCGTGCCATGTAATGCATATATTTATCACTATTGTGACAGCATTTAAATAAAGTGTTGTAGTTCTCAATGATTGGAATACGAAAATCATCTTTCACAGTTGCAAATGCAGTCGATTGTTGAAATATTTATAAGTATAATAGTATTTACACCGTGGAAGGATAAAAATGAAAGTTAACTTCCTTAGGTACATATTTTAATGAGACTATTAAGCGGGGGAGATGTTTGCTACAACAACTGATAAACCTTTCTTCAACTAAAAATATGTATTGACTCGAGGTATGTTTTGAGAAAATAGAATAAAATTCATTAAACTCTGTAATAACTCCCCAATCAGTTGATACAAGAGCCCGAATATTCCAGTGAAATATATCTGAGAGACCCCGACAATGACTCAATTGTTTAGATAGCTCAAAAATTCTCATATGTCTCTGAACGCGGTATAGACCAGCGACCGGGTGCCGCATGTTGCGGAGGACGCGGTGGCGGGCAGTGCGGACAGTGGGTTTATGTGTTCGAATCCGACGGCGGGTCCGGCGCGGGGCGGCATAAATAATATCAGGGCCTGGATGATGAAAATGGAGCCGCAGACGCGGCCCATAAAACGAGTTTACTGTTCGAGCAGCAGCGCGCGCGTATGTGTGTGCCTGTGTGTGTGTGTGTGTGAGATTTTGTATCTGTGTGTGGGTTGGTGAATAAGTGTGGTGACGGCAGGCAAAGTGAAGGAGTCGAACACCTAGACGTACTTGGTAAGGACGCCGTAACGACAGTAACTGTCACAGAAAAAGGATCCGAGTGGGCCTTGTTATTACTTTTTGCCATTTCAAAGAAGTGTGGGAGAATAAGGCTGACTGGTGGAGGAGGAGGATCTTTTGGAACGATAGACGTCGTGTGCAGGTGTTAGTTAAGAGCAAGCCGAGAGTTAAATTATTAGTGTAACTGTTGGTAATGCAGATTCCATTTTGATACCAGACAACATCAGTGTCTCATTCTTCCGAGAGTTAAACATTTGCGCCGTTGATTTGTTTACGGACAAATGTAAAATTGCACCCAATTTGATTGCTACTCTGATGTCTAATGTTTATTAATACTTTGCGTACTTCAAAACGTGTTCTCAGATCATTTACAGACTTGCTAATGTAATAACACAGATTGATTATATTCATAAAATGTTAGTACATTATGACTTAGCGAAACAATCTCTCCTACTGCAAACTGCATGTTCTTATGTATTGGAGTATGGGGATAGTCGTGGTGACAATTAACTACCATGAATAACAACTCATCATATCAAACATGGAATGATGCTCTCACCAGTATATTGCCTTCCTACGAAGGTTGAGTTTCAGCGGTCAACTTACGTTGAAGGTATGGTAGACCTGAGCAGGTGTCTGGGCGTTTGTAAGACTAACAGGCAGGTGACTCGTAGGTTACATATTTAAATAGTGTTGTATGAAATGGATTTAGTATCATACATTTCTGTCAACGATTAATAAAACGACTACTTTATGCACGGCGTGTACTAACTGTACATGTCAAGAAAATGTATTGATGAGCCTTATTCATTTATCTATGAATAAACATAACACGTTATGTTCGCGTTTGTCTCACAATGTCTACTATTCTTAACGAATACATATAAACATGTAGTAAAACGAATGAAATGATAACAATTTTAAAAAATGAGTAACTAATTATTGTATTGTGAATTACTCCACTAATCAAATGAAAAATATGCAATTACGGAAAATGTTCTACTTCGTAGAAAGAGGATGACGGAATAAAACGAGAGAGCTATCCGGGAGAGCTCTGAGTAGGGTACTAAACCAGAGAATGGCCGCCTCAAAACAAAATCCAGAAAATAACTGTATTGATGATCGTTAAAAAAATTCATAACATTGATATTAAATAATTTTCTATATTTAAAATGTAATATCTGACCACTTGAATGACGCATCTACGTATTATCCTCCGACTTTTTGTCTCGTTCGAAAAAGGCCGGTGAAGAGACAACTCCGCAAGAAGTATGTAATAGAATGTAATATTAATTACCAGTATGTATAACAAATTATCGTACTTACTTAATTTTATTTTTCATTGTAATATTTAAATATTTATTTTCATTTATTTATTCAACGTCAAAATAGTTAAAAGTGTGTTTGAGTACTATTGTCAGATGTACAAATTGTGAATCGTTTGAGCTCTGGGATCTCTGTCCTTATTCATATACACATTATTATAGTAATTTGAATTATGAAAACAGGAAAACATGTAGCAACGAGCGTTTCTGGCAAGAATTGGTAAGAAAATACTGAATCCAATGTAATTAAAACTATTAGCCGAGGCAAAGGCAAATGGCAAATAAAAATATTTGCGATACTTCATCTGAAAAATCCTGCAAAATGCTTCACCTGCTTCCAAGTGTATGATTATCCTCATCGGCGCCAGCATGTTCGACTTACGGCGTAGAGCGGATTCATCACACAGGTGTACCACAAGATTCGGCAAGTGTGTACCCGGCTGATTTATTGTAGAAGAAATTGGCAAAGGCAAGGATAAAAAGGCTCCAAAAACTTGACTTGTTTAAAAACAAATTATAAGATTAAGTACCAGTATGTATCACTAATTACCGCACATTATTTTTACTTCTTTTTCCATCGTAAAATCTAAATATTTGCCATGCTTCAACTGCAAAGACGCGTCCGAGTGCAGAATTACCGTCATCGGCGCCAGCACGTTCGACACATGGCGTGGAGCGGATTTCCCCTCGCAGGTAGGCCACGAGGCTCGGCGAGCGCGTTCGCTGGATCGGCCCAGGCGCGGCGTCGGGGGCGGGGCGGGGCGGCGCGTGGGGGCAGCAGTGTCAGGTGTGGCGGCGGCGGCGGCGGCGGCGGCCGCGGACGTTTGGCGTAATTATTGCGGGCGGCAGCGCGCTCGCGCGGAGTGGGTGGCGCGGGCGGCGCGGGCGGCGCGGGCGGCGCGGGCGGGGTGGGCGGGGCGGGCGGCGCGGGCGCGGGTGACACCGTGTCAGGGACTAGACGGGGGGTTACGGGCGACTTAGCACTTCGCGTCTGCGAGCCCGCCGCACCGTGATTTGTAGGTGTGAGCGCAGGCGGCGGCGGCGGCGGCGCCGGCGGACTGCGGGGCGCGGGTGAGCGCGGGCGTGCCACACTGGGCCCGAACGGAGCGCAAGGGGCGCACAAAAATACAAGGCTCTAATTCCCTAAGGAGGAAGCGGGAAGACACGACTCTATGTGCATGTGAGTGTTCGGCTAAAACTACAGAAATCGTTTGTCGAGAGGAAAGCGTGTAAATTGGGTCCATGGCTTTTGCCCCGTCCCCCAAATCAACTCGTAAAGTATAATAGAAGTATAAGACGCCAATAATAAAACGAAAATTAAATAATAATACTAATTAAATTTCGTTGGGAAGCAAAAAAGTTCATTAAACAACAGTGTCGAAAAATATTATAATTATTTTTAAACAGTTATACCTGTGTCCGCATGTGAAAAAAATGCAAAACATTTAAAAGGATGTGAGGCTAAAGGCAAACAATGCTTTTTGAAAGTAGGCATTTAATGGTAATTGATAAAACGCAACGTAAAATGATAAAGTTGCAACTGAAATTAAACTTATTAATATTGTTAATCATTATAATTCTTGTTTAAACCTGAATGAAACCGAACAGAGTGGGGTCCAGAGTAGTAGAAATGAAAGGTCAGGGAAATTATTCCTCACGAAAGAGCGAAGAATAGCTAGAATTAGCACAGAAACATTTCATTTCAGAAGTAGTCTGTAACAAACGTAATAGTGCACAAATCTATTTAATATTTGCGGTTCTTCTGATATATGACACATTTTTTGTAGTTTTAAACGAGTGATTTTGAAAGAGATTCATATGGACCCTCTGCGGTCTGAAGTTTCGGATCTCGTTCAAATGCTTGCGAAGAAACAGCACCAAAAGTACCCCACGAGCGCTTTCGGTGGCATTTCGGCCTACTGTCCGGCGTCGCCGGGGCGCCGGCGGGCAAGCACGTGACACCCGCTCGACAGCGGCAATCCCCCGGAAAGCCCGCGATAATGACACGTCACGGAGCTCGCCTCTAATCCGCCTGACCCTGCGCGCGCGCCCCAACTTGCCACCCCCGAACCGCTCGCTGTTCGCCCGGTTTGCCACCCTCGGCTGTCGACGTCACCGTGTGGCTGCGAATCGGCCCTGTGCCGCCCCGCCCGCTCCGTCCTCGCCTCGCCCCGCCCTGCTCGGTCGCAGTCCGCGCGCGCGCGCCCGCCGCCGCTCGCTTGTCCCCGCTGTCCCCGTCGAGTTCGTCTCCCCCTCCCCCGCGGTTGGCATTGCTGCTGTCGAAATCTGCCCCGTCACTGGGAGGCCGTGAATCTCTTCACGGTTCGTCATTCTTGCTGCCTCGGTGTCTGTGTGTTTCTGTGTGGCTGTCACACGATCGAAGTTTCGATCACTGCACGATCCTTCTTTCTGAAGATTTCCCCGCCTCATTTTTCCCCAGTTTCAATATTCTGAACATTTATACTCCCCTGTTTTACGTGGTTCTAAGATCTCCTGACAGATCTATGTGTTTATTCTTGAACTATCATAGGGGGTTCCAATATTAGTCATTTTCTTCACAGGGTGAACAGTCTACATCATCGCCATTACTTCTCACCATGTGTTGAAGATCTTCACCTGGACCTTTCTCACAGTTAAGGTGGTTTGAGAGCCATACACTTCAATCTTAAGCTACTTTGCTTACCACCGTCACCATCCACTTATTAACCGTCGCCATCCACGCCCTCAGCCTCGCCATCAACGCCTTTCATTCACGCCTTAACCTTCATTGCCAACCACGCCTTTGCTCTTGCCATCCATACCTGGACCAACGACAAACACTGATTAATTATCGCCATCGACGCCTTTACTCTTGTCACCCCCACCTCCATCGTCGCAATCTGTTCCTTCAACATTACCCTCCGACGTCACTTCCAACGACGCCATCTACTTCTTCAACGTCACCCTCCACACCTCACCATTGCCATCTTTCACCGTCACCACCCATGTTGTACTATCACCATCCACGCCTTCACCGTCTTTTCCACGCCCTGAGACTTCCACCCTCCACACCTTCACCGTCTTTTCCACGCCCAGAGACCTCCACCCTCCACACCTTCACCGTCTTTTCCACGCCCAGAGACCTCCACCCTCCACACCTTCACCGTCTTTTCCACGCCCAGAGACCTCCACCCTCCACACCTTCACCGTCTTTTCCACGCCCAGAGACCTCCACCCTCCACACCTTCACCGTCTTTTCCACGCCCGGGGACCGTCGCCGCCACCGCGTCGCCCGCCGCCCGGAAGCAGCACGTACGCGCGTATCGACCGGTGTGCGTCCCGGCGCGCGGGGCGTGGGGCGGGGTCGGGCGGGGCGGGGCGGGGAGCAGCTGGGCGCGAGGGCGTATCGGGCTTTTGGCGCGAGGGCTTCTGCCGGGGCGCGCGCAGCGGTCGGAGTTAGCACGGCGGCCGCCGCTGAATCCTGCGCTCTGCCGGACGCAATTCGCGACTTTTTGCGTGCGTCGCCTCCTCCCGGCCGGCACAACGGGCGCCCGCCATGTCTTTTTTTTATATCGATGCTTCACGAACATCGGGGAATGGTTTTGAAGATTATTTCTAGAAATTCTTATCGATCCGAAATTTGATTTCGCAAAAATTTTGTTGATTAAAAATAGTGCATTGTGATTAATGTTTCAGTATATTAAAAAATATTGAGATTGAAGGTGGTTCTAAAACATAAAGCACACACAAGTTGTTTTTAAATCGAGATAAATTAGACGAAATTCTAGCTTTTGGACAGTGATTTGCAATGTTGTATTTCAGAACATTTCGCAAGTATACATTTTTTTCAGAAAAATGTATTTTCGTCTAGAAATTCATGGTATCATGAAATTCGTGGTAGTAAAGAACAAAGTTGAAAAGACATATTAATGGAATAATTAAACAAGCAAATAGATATTTCAAAATATCGGTTTTGTATTTTCGATAGTTGTCGTTGATGCAACTGCACTGTGAGTAATATGCAATCTTGACATTCAGTACATTACATGTTTCGGAAAACATTTTTAAAAAATTGTATTTTGGCGAGTTTTATTTGGTTGCCAAGGAGACAACGAAAGTAAAAAATGAATGATGAATGAAGGCACGCAACATAGCGAGGAAAGGACGACTACTATCGAAAATCACATGTTACATTTGTGAGAACTGTCATCGCAGGAGAATACGATAGAATCTTCCGTGATTGATCACTGCTAATTGGTCTATTATCCCTGTGTGATCAGAGTCAGAGAGCGTATGCAAATGACCTGAAAGCACCATTTCTCCGCAATCTCGTTACAAATCATCGAGTTATTGAACGATCATTATATGAAGAACCCATGTACATGATTCTCTATCGTCAACCTGGAGGACAGTTCGACCGTACGGGTACTTTAGAGAAAATCACATGTCGCAATCACCAAGTATTCGCGCAAATTGAAGCCTACAGAATTATGCATCTGCTCCGATTAAGAGTCGATTTGTGTCTCAAATATTCAACATGTCCTTGTCAAGAGCTGATGACATCCATTTGACAGCAAGTATTGTAAAATTGCAAAACTAAAAGATAGGTTTTCCGAAATTTAAACATTTCTTAAAATGTAATGAAAATGAATATTCATTTTTATTTATTTTGGGAATATTGATTTAGTACTTGGGAATATAATTTAAGGTAGACCACTAAAGTTTATGTTTCCCAAAAAAATACCAACAATTCAACGATTTATTTGGCTTGCTTCAGTACTCAAAGGTGTATACTAATAATTACAATTTGAGTGTAATCTATTATGAATATTCAATTCGACAAATACCATATAAAAGTGACTGCAAACTTTTAGTTTTCTTTACTAGATGATTCTATCCAAATTCACATTTAAGTTGTGCTATGAACTGTTGGGTGGCACAAGATAAGTACTCGTACCATTGGGTTGCGTATGGTCACAATCAAAGTGCAACTGATCACACGAATCATGAGAAGTCTCCCAAAATACTTTTAGTTAGACGCTCAGGAAAACCCCCAAATCCAGCGGCGCGAATAAATATTACATAGCTAAACACTGGCATCACATCAGTGTGGGTCAGTATCCGAAAAACACTATATTTTCATGACATTATCTTTTTTCTTTGTGATTTTCTTTTCCAGACCATTTTTGTGCTCAATGTGCGCCCGCCGAAAGAACCTTGAGGAACCCCACTCTCCGTCTACCCTCATCTTCCCACCCTGCGTCCGCGAGCCATCATCGGCGGGCGGGCGGCCTTCGGGGTGTCGTCCGACAGGACGAGGGGGGCGTGTCCTGAGGGAGGCCTGGCGGCGCGTGGCCGGCACGTGCCGACGCCCTCGGCGACGCCCTCCGACGTCGCCTGGCCGCCCCGGCGCCCCGCGTCGCTGCCTCGACGCCCCCAGCGTCGCCGCCGCCGCCGCAGCCGGATGCGCAATCAATACGAGGGCAGCAATTACGCGCGCGAAGGGCGGAAGGGCGCGAAGGGCGGAAGGGCGCGAGGGCGGAAGGGTGTCGGGAGGGGGGGCGCGTTGTAGGGGAGAGGGGCGCCTTGCGACATGATACTCTGATGGTTGTTGCGACGAGTCAATTGCGGCGGGGAAGTGGGAAGAATTAACTAAACTTTAGTTGGAGATGGCTGTTATTTATTAGTTTCCTGACTGAGGGCAGACTTGGAACCCTTCTAAAACGAACGATTTGTAACTTAGCGCACCTTGCACGTTGATGGATTTATGGTATGACGATGTCTGTAATACATAGTGAAACGATAAATAAACGCATTAATATAGAAAATGAAGCATTTTTATCACGAAATGAATAGATCATTTTAACGATGTATGCAAATAACTTGCATAAAAGTTATTTTATTTCGAAGGTGAAACACACAGCTACGAAGAAAATGTGCTGTCAGCGATCTCACTATCTTTTTGCTCGTTCAAAGAGTGCTCTGTACTCTCATACTGTCTCGTCATCCATATATTTTATATCAACATTCCTTTTTCGAAATATTAAATATGAACTTTTCTGTAATACACTACTATAATACCCTCTATGGAAAAATCTCAGCAAATCATCGCATTTGAGCGAGCTTGTTCCTACAACCTGCACCAAATCTAGTAGTTTTTCTTCCTTCTCCACACCGCCTCCCTTCAGGAAACCACCTCTTCCTCGGCGCTTCTCCTCGCCCTCACTCATCTCCCAGCCCCAACATCCGACGCCCGCCGCTGTCCGTCACCAGGTTCCCTGACGAACACGCGCCGGCCGCCCCTTCGATCTCCGCGCCCTTAACATCCCTCCCTTTCCCACCTTCCCCCGCTCCTCCGACCGTCCCCGCCACCGCAGTTTATTTATTTATTTGGTAAACAAAACAGTAAAAACTGTATATGACGTATAGAAGAAGAGATTATCTGCGCACATTTTCTTGTGGCCCAGAATAAAAATAAAAAAAATAAATAAAAACAAACAACAAAAAACCGAGATTAGCAACATTTGAAAAACTCGTTCCCGAGCTATGGAAAAACAATTTCAACGGTAAATGAACTGCTAATTTGATTTTTATACATTTCTAACAAAATAGTAATAAACATCAGTTGTAGTTTGCTTGTAGTCCTACCACTACAAGCAAACGGAGTGCTCAACAAAACGTGCGCACAGTTCAGCTACATGTGCTACCCTTGCGATATGGCTAGCGCACTGGGGTCCGATCACCGCCCAGTCCATGTTGCGGTGGAATAAGTGAGCTCTCGCTAGATTTTCTCAGAAGATTTTACGTTTCTCCTTCACTCATTATCTCTTTAATTTACTCATTTCATTATCACACATTGGCCTCACTGGCCAACTCCTGAAACCACAAAAAACTAAATAAATGAATAAATAAATAATAAATAAATAAATAACAATTAGGGATAAATAAATCATTACGCCTACCCCTTGACACTGCTTCCCCCACCAATCCACCGCTCCTCACCCCACCACGCAATCTCCACAGCTTCGTTCACTCGTGTTCATTTTAGGCACCCACATCGCCCCTACCTGCCTCGCAGTCGGCGTCGCCTTCTCCGCCGCAGCGTTCACGACCTTCCTTTCGGGCACGTCGCGCCGTCCCTCCCGCCCCCGCCGCCCGTCCGCCGCCGCGCCGCTGCGCCGCGCCGTCGCGTGATTCGCCCATCAATTAGCTGCCTGCGAAGCGGCGAGCGCCGCGCCGGCGCGGCCACCCGCGCGTTCGCACGTCTCGTCCGCGCCGAGCGCGCTGGCAGGGGAGCGGGCTCACACCCAAAAGGTGACACGTTGAATGAGGCACAATGCGGATAGTGGCGTAGTGATGAGGTGGATGGTGGAGGGAAGAGGTGACTGGATGCGGTGAGTAGGATTGAAGGCGAGTGGACTGAGTGGCTGACATCGAAAAGGTGGTGATGTGGGATGAGGTGGTGTAAGACGTGGTGATGTTTGACGGAGGTGGGAAGAGCAACGGATGCGGCGAGTTTGACTGAAGGTAAGAGGAATGAGCGGCTGACATAAAAATGTGGTGATGTTGGCGAGACGGTTACGATGTGTTGATGTGGATTGAGGTGAAAAAAATGCAACGGATAAGACGAGTAGGACTGAAGGTGAGCAATGTGTGAGCGGCTAACATCGAAAAGGTGGTGATGTTGGATGAGGTAGTGTAAGACGTGGTGATGTTGATGGAGGTGGAAGAGGTAACGGATGAGGCGAGTAGGATTAAATATGTGGAGGATGGTGGTGATGGTACTAGTTGCGGCAGTCTGAACAACATGGTAAATGATAAATATAGTGGCCGTAGAGCAGAAAGGTGATGATAAATCATTTGTAAACTCGATGATGAGAGAAAAAAGGGGCAACAACGGTGGTAGAATGTGATAGAGGAAATTATAATGAACGTACTATAAAGCGAATATCAAATTAGATTACATATTCCTCGTTTACAACGTCTGGATTTTGTGTCTAAATTTCAACAATACTTTTCGTTCCAGATGGTACAGACTTTCGAATAATGAACCAAAAGTATTAGCTCGCAAAATGCATTCAATGCAGTTCGACTGTTGTGAATTCGGGCCCGTGATATATACCTATACATTTTAAGTTCTACAAATCACATTCATTCCGGAAAAAAATGATGCACATAAATTAATTTTAAAAAATATCCCCGAATAAATACCCCCCAATTTGCTAATAAATAATAAGAAAAATAATACCATACAACATCATCCTATAATACCCTCCCTTTCTAAAAGACACACCCCTCCATATAAATGTTTATGCACTTCAACCACTAATTGCCTTCATCTCTATACGTAAATATTTAATCACACACGTACCATTCAAGACCTTCAAAATATACACAAAATTTGCAAATGAAAGATTTTGACGTTCATTATTCCATACACCAACAGCGCACCTAACACCTCGGACAAAGGCGGCGACCGCCTACAGCGGCAGCTCCGCCACGGGAGAGCTCCGCGCGCCAGCAAACGGTGCTGCGCGGCGGCGCGGGGGTGGCGGCGGCGGCGGCGGCGAGGGCGGAGACGGCGCGGGGGCGGGGCCGGGGGCGGGAGGCTCGGAGCACGCGCGTTCCTTGCCACGCCGCCATAGTTGCGTCGGCGAGCGGAAGAGGGCGTGCCCTGGCGAAGCGTCCCGACCCGCGCCGCCCCCGGCCCCGCCGCCACCGCCGCCTGCATCGATCGCCCGAGAGAACGCCCGGCGCACCGCCGCCGCCGCCGCCGCCGCCGCCGCCGCCGCCGCCGCCGCCGCCGCCAACACCCCCGACCGCGCCTGGGTCCTCCGCTTAAAGCCGCCCGCCCTCCTCCGGTGAGTCAACGACGCCCGAAACGAGAGCCTTAAGGTAGGCATACACGGACGACCGACCCTGGAAGAACCTTTCTCATGGCGGTGGAAGAACCATCTTGTGAACCATTGGTGGTGGAAAAACCGGGTAGCATCCGCAACTGATTTACCACCGGCCGAAGTAGGCTCATCGAGTCTCGCAACGCTCGTCGACTGTCGGTAGTCGATATGAGACTACCAATAAGGTACAGTAATCCCTCGACATCTTCGAATTTCCTATTCGCTAGTTTTGAACATCGTGATTAGACAAATGCTACCGGGTTTAACATTCGCAAATTTTAACAATGGCAAGTACAACATTTAGTCGTCCTATATTTTTCTTCAAAGCGAGCAGATCTGTTTCTGGAACAGTGTTATCTGAGTACCCAACTCGACACACTCCGAAGATCCAAGCATCACATTATGCAGAAATGTCAAGTTGGAATTTCAATTCATAATAATACAATACCACAATAACAAAATTTTTGAAGTCATTTAATTCAGTTACGTGAAAATGGATACAAGGGCTAGGTCCTCCGCTTAAAGCCGTTCGCCCTCCGGTGAGTCAACGCCGTCCGAATTGAGAGCCTTATAGTAGCTAGGTACTTGGCTGTCCGGGAGACATCGCATACCAGGCACACGTGCCAACGTTTCGGCTGCCATTCTGAGACCTCCCTCGGGGCGAAATCCGAGAATGGCGGCCGAAACGTTAGCTACCTAGGACGTAGCGTCTCCTAGACAGCCAAGTAGCTGCTACTCCGGCCGCGGAAGCCTACGCTGTCATTTAGACTTAAGGTAAGCATACACAAGTGAGCGACGCTTGATACTGCCTCAAGCTGGTTGTAAATGCGACTTGACTTGTAAACAAAAAGGCGGATAGCATCGACAATAGATTTACCATCGACACAGGTAAGCTCGTCGAGTCTCTTCGATCGACGAGCGACTACCAAGAAGGTACAGCAACGCCTCAATTTCCGCGAGTTCCCTATTTATGAGTTTCGAACATTCGTTATTAGAAAAATGCTACCGGTTTTAGCTTTCGCGACTTTGACATTCGCGAGTGAGTTATTTTATCTTCCAATATTTTTCTTGAGAGCGAGCAGATGTGTTTCTTCAACAGCGTTAGTCTGGGTACCCAACTCGACGGACTCCGGAGCTCCAAGCATGACGTTCTGCAGAAATGTCAAGTTGAAATTTAAATTGAGAATAATACAATAACACAATTGTCGAGAAATTCAATTCATTTGAGTGAAATTGGAGACTAGGGCTTTGACGACATAGACAAGACATTAAGTATCTTTGCTGCTGTTATGATAATCACCTCATTAAAGAGGAACTTCCTCGAAAGTGGTAATCAAGCAACGGAAGAAACTGCTTTCTTGAATACCTTTAAAGTCAAAACTCTTACTTAGTCATATTCTAAAAATTCAATAAGCGTCGATGGAAAGGGCATTTGAATGCGATCCGAAAATGTAAAGTACTTCTAAATTTAAGAAAGAAAAAGAATCAGCAAATCTTCTACTTTTGGAAATGTTGAAGACAATGAGGAAGTCGATGAAACTAATGAAAATAATCATGTCCAATCACTTTCAACTTCGAAATAACATACAAATATTATGTTTTACTTCTTCTGTTCGGAATGTTAATAGTATAAATATCTCTCGATCTTTTGTGCGAACTATCAAGAATGTAGCAACAACAATATGGATATAATCAGCACGAAAAAAGCTTGACGCAGGAAGCCTCGCTGACCGAGAAGGGACCACTTAATAGGCGTCTCAGCACTAGAATTGTATTGGAACTGCCATTAAGAAGGATGTGTCCCAACACACTATAAACACTAGGAATTTATAGTTCGTATATACGTTTAGTAAAGCACTACGAAAGTATGGAGTAAGTATTACGAAAACATGGAGTAAGTACTACGAAAATGCGCAGTAAGTACTACGAAAGTACGAAATAGTACAAATTTCATCACGTGTGGTGGCCACTGTCCGTCCAAATCGTCGCTATTCAATTCGCACGTGGCCACGTGACGCGAGCCCTTGCCAGCCCGAGTGCCCTGTGGCCATTACCCCGGCGGCGAGCCACTTCCTGTCCGGCGGGCGGGGCGGGCGTTTCGGAGGGGGCAGGGCGACGTGATACCGTTCCCAGGCCCTTTGCACTCGGAACCGGATTCGGAGCGTTCGCGCCGACGGTTGATGGAGCGTGGGGGCGGAAGACTTTTACCTCAACCCGAGCGGAACCCGACCGCCGCGCCGCCACCCGGCCGCCCACCCACACGCTCGCTCGCCGGGCGCTGGGGAATGTTTCTTGTTGTTGGCAATATGAAATACAAGCTGGCGATTTGTATTCATTTTTGAGATCCTTGCTCAACCTTTTTTAGGCTCTTCCTGACGTCAATATTTTTGATGGATAATGATGGTGATGTGGTCTGTATGATGGAGCAATAGAGGAAGACCGAGAAAACATGCCGCTTATCCGCTATGTTTACCACAAATTGTGCATTGATCGACTGGGATTTGAATCCCGATAACAATGGGGCAAGGTCTGGGTGCCACATCACAAACTGCCTAGCACAAGGTTGCAGGTATTTTTTCTCTTGAGCTATTTATTAATTTATTTTTGCCACTTTTGGTCCGTTTTACAAGTGATCCTCATTGAAGCGCAAATTCTATGATTTCAGACTACATTTGTCAATATTCGGTACAGTGAGTAGGTTCTGTTAATCTCCATTATCACAATTATTATTGTTATCCGTAGAGGGGATTTACGGAAGATTAAAGAAAATGTATATAAGGTGAATGAAGAACTCAATATTTCTTGGAAACGGAATATATTTTGAGAGATGTTGAGATAGTGATGTATTCCGTAAATTTAAAAAACATGTTCCTCCAAAACTTCGTGTTTTTTGTTATGTATAATTATAATTATCAAAGCTAGACTCAGCATCTTTCTAATTCAGGCGTTTACCATTGAGATAAACAATACTGATTTCATAAACTTTCTCTCTAGTTAATGAATGTCTATGTACTTTCTGTTCAACTCCTACAAAACAATCACACGCTACATACCCGACCCAGCTTCCAATACACACGAACTCATTGGCACAACGAAGTCCATGCACCTACATACAATGACTACCGCATGACTCACACCGGTTGCAGAAAAAAGAAGAAAAAACAACAGTTTCCTCATTCGGCCGCTATCGTCACAACAAAGCAGGCCAGTTCGACGTCGAGCGAAAAGCGACGCGGCAAATAGTGGCAGCGCGTCGCTAATTGCTGTAACCGGACAGCTACTGGTGGTGGCGGCGGCGGCGGCGGCAGCGGCAACGGGGGCTTTCGTGCGGATAATGCTTGGAAATACCACGCCGCATGCAAATACGCGAACAAAAGCCGCTAACTAAACGTTCTCGTTGGCATAATGCCTCGTTTCCGAGCTTCACAATGAAACGCGACGCCAGGCGACGCGCGGATGCGCCGCGGGGGGAAGGCGGAGCGCGAGGGTGAGAGAAACGTGGCGGAGTGGGGAGGTTGGCTATGGTTGTAGTGATGGTGGGAGTGGTGGTGGGGGATGCTGGCTGTGATTCTGTAGATAGTGATGGTTGTAGTGGTGGTGGTGGTGGCTGTGATCCTGTTGATGGTGAGAGTAGTGGGGACGGTGTTGCTGACTGTGATTTTGTGGATGGTGGTAGCAGTGGTGGTTGGTAGTGGCGTTGACTGTGAAATGCTGATGGAGGTGGGTGATGATGGTGGTGGTCGGGGGTGGTGATGCTGGCTCTGATTCTGTAGATGGTGATAGTAGTGGTGGCAATGGCACTGGCTGTGAACTTGCTGATTGTGATATTAGTGTTGGTGGTGGTACTACCTACGATCGGATAGATATATTTTTAGTCGCGCTGATGCTAAGAGTGGTGGGGATGATGCTGGTTGTGAATATGTTTATGGAACATTGGTGGAGGCGATTATGTTGATGACGATAGCAGATATACATTAGCTGTAGGTAGAGATATAAGCTTGTGAATTCAGTTTTGTTTATTTGAATGAAAAAAAAAATGAATTAGAAAGTTATAGAATCTATACTTGATCATTATAATTACACATACATAAAAAAACGCGAAGTTTTGGAAGAACAGATATTTTAACTTTCACATGATACATTTCACTGCATTACCACAGGTTTCAATACCTCTTAAAATAGATTACATGTCTAAGAAAAATTATGCTTGTTAATAGCCATTATGTAAATACATAATCTTGTATCTTTAAAATGTACGTAAACCGCCTCTACGTAAAACAATCAGGGCAATTATGCTGGTAATGATCGCGCTGAAGAAAGTAGTGGTGGCGATGGTGCTGGTCGGGATTATGTTGATGGTGACATTGGAGTTCGCAGTGGTATACTCAGTAAAAGTTGTGGCCATGGGTATAACAATTCTGGTAGTAGAAAAAAAAACACGCGTAGAGATAGTAATAGTAAAAAGGGAAGTTGTATTTCTGTAGGCTAGATATTCCAAGGAAATAATTGATTTTCAGTGTCTCCAGGTGAAAAATTTCTCTTTAGGATGAGTTCGAAGAAGTAAACATTAATCCTTATTAGAAGGTTGTAGGAAGATTAATCACCTGCAAATCTTAAAATAGGAGGTTACATCAAAAATAAGATAATTTCGATTCTTCACACTCAATGGATCAAACGCCTGTTGACCAAGACCTCGCGATTCTAATCATAATTCTGTACTGAACACAGCACTAATCAAGCATCATAACAACTATCCCGTGACGCCAGGTGCAGAGCCGATGGGGAGCGCAGAGATGGCCAGAATAGCAGGGTTTTCGCGAGCAACGTGATGACGGTGAGAGGGTAGCACAGGCGGCTAGGGCAGTATCGAGGGCAGAAGCGAGGGCGGAGGCGTTGGCGGAGGTGAGAAGGGAGGAGAGGGTGGAGGCGAGGGCGGCGGCGAGGAAGCGGCGAGGGCGGTGGTGAGGGCGGTGGCGAGGGCGGTGGCGAGGGCGGTGGCAAGGGCGGTGGCGAGGGCGGTGGCGAGGGCGGATGACGAGGGCGGAGGCGAGGGCGGTGGCGAGGGCGGTGGCGAGGGCGGTGGCGAGGGCGGTGACGAGGGCGGAGGCGAGGGTGGTGGCGAGGGCGGTGGCGAGGGCGGTGGCGAGGGCTTTGGCGAGGGCGGTGGCGAAGGCGGAGGCGAGGGCGAGGGCGCTGGCGAGGGCGGTGGCGAGGGCGGAGGCTAGGACAACGGCGAGGGCAACGGCGAGGGCGGCGACGAGGGCGGTGGCGAGGGCGTCGGCAAGGGTAGCGACGACGACGCAGGCGAGGGCTGAGGCAACGGCGTAGGCAAGGGCGGCGGCGAGAACGTGATCCTGGAGAGCGAAGCTGGCAAGGACGGAGCGACGAGAACAGACTGTGGCGAGGACGCGAGGACAGCCAGGGCGGCGCGAACAACGTTTCCCCGGCCGGCCGGCCGCGGTGAGGGTGTCGCCGTGGGCGTCACACGCGTGTCCCACGCACACACGCACGCACACATGCACGTGGCGTGCCGACCCCGCGCCGACGGGTGCTCTGGTCCGCCCGCTCGCCCGCTCGCTAGCGTTGCCGCCCGCCGCCCGTCCAGCTGTGGTCGCTAACCGGTACTTAACAAGCGGCACCGCGCGGCCGCCTGTTGTATTTAAAGTGGTGTTTAGGCGGAGGTGTGCATGTCCGCCCGGTTGCAGCGCCCGCAGCAGGTGCTGGCGCCCGCGGGCGCGTCCGCCGCCGATGCCGCGGCCACAGGGTTGCCACTCGCGGGGGATTTCGGCTTTGCCAGTACGACGGTGAACCCTCTGAGGTGGTGTGATGAATGACGATATTAACCAACCTGCGAACCGACTGTTATTATTGGGAGATTCGTGATCGTAGATAACGCTTCAAGAATATTTTGGGTCGTAATGAGGTAACTATTTGACAAATCTTAGTACTAATGTTTGTGTAATATAGTATGTAAACAAATTTCTGTCGCTCATTATACAAATATTCGTTAACAAGTTAAACTCATATTCATAATAGCTTACATCTCACAACTTGCATTAGTAAAATTTGGCATACTTCATTAAATTTTATCAATAACTGATTACTATGGTATCATTACAAATATTTTTACAATATCTACTTATTTAGTTAATTTGTTAATATTTTTTAGTTAGGCTCTTACAGGCCCAACGAAGAATGAGATATAAAGTTCACAGTACATTTCGGTTGTTTAGAAAGTTCACAGTACATTTCGGTTGACTCTGTATTCTGTTCCACGAACTTGTTCAATATCAGACGCGATGCCATGTACCTGATCCAAATCAGAATGCTTTTTTTTTCAATTGATATACGCGTGTATTTTACATTGTGTTTCTGTTTTCTAAATGTCTAACTTAAGCTTGTACTTGCAATGGAATTTGTAGTAATATAATTCCAAACGCGTAATAAGTCAGTGATTTAATATTTTTCTCCTATATTATTATTTAATATTTACAATTTTTCTCCTGTATTATATTTATAATGTTTGTCCCGTATTGTTATTTAATACTTATTTTTCTATATATTATTTTTAAGTACATTATGTCAGGTGTTGAGTCACTTTATTAAAATTATTAAAAAATAATATGCCTGTGAAAAATCTTGCATACGTAACCTTGACGACTCAGAGCAGCTGCTAAAGCGTGTTCCAAGGTGCAATGAATGTGCCTGCAAAAGTATCAGCCATGAAATTCTGTGTGAAATTGTTCATATGTTAATGCTCCATGACGAATGCAAACGTTTTCATGCATAATCTTATTTCGTTCACCAATCATGCAAAGTAGCGCCGATTTCTTCAAGATTGAAGATTTTTTCTATTTTATCTTGAAACTACACTTCCACGCCTGTTTTTTTCGGTGAGAAACGAAATGGTAATATCTACTTCGGCCTTTGGGGAGAAAATTGCATGCAGGAAATTCGCATCGCTTCCAGTAAGAGTGTAATATATGCAAAACGCGTAACAGAATCACAATTTCTAAACTTCTAGCTATTTGATACGCAACAACATCCAGTAACTCCGTTACATAAATTATGTAGATGAATATTTGAGAGTGGGCTTGTTAATTAACATCCTATTGAATTATTTAGTGTTAAATGCGTTTGAAATGGATTAATGAAAAATAACATATCTCCATAACAAATAACAAATATTTCTAGTTGTATTAAATTATATAGTGTATTCTCGTACATTTTACCTGGGTAGTTACACAGACTTGCTTTTATTGTCATTCAAATTACATGAGAAAATAATAATAATTAAATATTAAAATTAGGTGAGTATTGAGTTGTTTGATCCATAAAAAGAAGCCCTAAGAATATTGGAAATGTTTTCTGGAAATTGAAGTAATTTCCATATTATCTGTGCTTTGAGTGCTTTATGGCTATTCTACTTAACATTCAATTATTTAATTGCATTAATTGTATAGTATTTAGAAATATTTTGTGGAGCGTGCTTGGCATTTCTAATCTATCCCCATAACATACATACCGAAGAAGTACTGCAGCAAATACGTCTTTTGTTATGGTTATCAAATCCCGCGCTAGTCATAAAGGCTTTAGGTCGCGGCGTAGCGTATCAGCCATAACCTAAATCATCACATGTTATTTCATGCTTGTCACGAAGCAGTTTCCTATTTCCAGCCGCCAATTTCCAATAAGCGAAATGGCACTTGAAGAAGAACTACACTCCGGCAAATGTCGACCCCCGAACGATGTCTTCGGAGTCGCACTTCGTTCCGTGAAACCTCCTTGCGAACGTCCGACCGCACACGGCTCGTCGCATCCGATGGCAGGTGACCTTTGCCCTTTCGATCGGCTGCAGGATGTCCGCTGCGGGATATCGGAACTTCCTGAGGTCGGTCGGTTCCTTAATGGAGAAACCAGTGTCCCGAATCGAAAGTTGTCCGCTTTAGCGTCGACGCAACCACCACCGCCGCCGCCGCCACCGCACCACCCACCGCCCGCGCGCAATGAGAAACCACCGTCAGCGATATTTTCGGAACCAATTTTTTTCATCTTGATTGTTCGTTAAGCATTTGGGCTGACGTCATGCATTTCGTTGAAAGTGAACGGCTTCGGAATTTTCGTATCGATTATGGCGGAAGCTAACTATGCTGAGAATGGAATCGTGAGTGCTAGAGTTTTAACTAGTTTTAGAAATGGTTATATTGTGACGCCTAGAAAAATAGTAACAGTTTTCTAGCATGTTTTCGTGTGGGTGTAAACACTTTTATCGGTAATCGTGTACTATAGTTCTACAATGCGCCTACATACGAGTACATTCAGTGGAAAAAAAGCTTGCGTTTCCGAAATAAAGTATTCGATCTTAATCAGATCGTTACCGACGAAATTGGTCTTACTGGTTAGTTATGATAAATACTCTTAGTTTTCTGTTTAAAGGAATATCGTTACCAATTTGTGACTTGCTTGTCCGTTGCTGTCATTTGAAGACAATTTTACCGTGTAGAAGGCAGGGATCGAAGGTCAGAAATACTATAGTGAGTTGTAAAACGTCCGCGAGACAGGCGGCGGAGGTCGAAAAAAATCAGTCCTTAATTACCCGTATCAGGAGCCCTGTGGGCAGCAGATAGCTACGGGTGCCTTTCCCACATATTCCGCACCCGCCGTCTGCCCGCCTGTCGACACAAGTGGTGACGCTGAACATGGCGACGGTCACCGCCAGATCACCATACCACCCACCGAAGGCCCACCGACCACATGGGATGCTTCAGGGCCTTTCGCCTTCCCACCACAGTCGACTCACGCCACAGTCGTCTTTCCCACCACAGTCGTCTTGGCCCAGTGGTACAAACACTGATAGAATTTTGTGATTTGTATTTAGTTTTTCTGAAATTCGAATTTCAAAGACACCTTTATTACAACGGTGTAATAAGAAAAGACAATGTCAAAAATAATTAAGAAAAATATTAAAATGAGATGTCTAAAGAATAACTATTGAAAATGAAAAATTCAATCTACGGAATACGATATGTTAGCGAATGGAAACAAGGGGATGAATAATCCGATCTCAAAGACATTGATAACCCGATGAAAATAATATTATAACTCTACTATAACTTATATATACATCTTTTCGTCAATTTAAAAAGAAATAAAATTAACAAAGTAATAAGTAAACTCTTAAGTTAAATATTTTTTTGTAGTAAGAGTGATACAATGTTCTATCGAAATCACCTGCTGCTTTATTAAAAAAAGTGTCACGTCGTTTCTAATGAATTTCCAATTTTCTTTCCAGCCAACCATCTTTGAGTTCCATCATTGGCTTATTATTTGATTCACATTTCCGGTGCAGAGTACTACGTTCATTCACTACATTCTCTGCTTTTGAAGTCTCGTCATGCCAGAGAACATCCGCTGAAATATGAGGCTCTGTTTTCGCTATCCTGTAAATTGGATAGCCACTTACATTTTTATCTCTTACCAACAAGCACGCAATTATTATAATGAGCAGAATTTTCCTCGCCAAAACATGCTGAAGAATTGTGTTCATAAAGATAGAACATGACGTCTGCTCAGCACCGCTTGCTTGAGGACGACCGATGGGAAAAGCACGGAAGATGCAGCTACGGCTATGGGTAGACAACACAAAACACGAAATTTAAATAAAATATCTTCGGCCATTTTTGAGAAATTTTTGAAAATGTTACAGAAGCCTCATTAAACTTATCCCCAAAATGTTCAGAATGTTTTTCACTTCGCTTTATGACTTTGAACCAGTGCATATTGTTCGGGGAGTAGTCATTTTGGCAAACATTTAGGAATGTTGTAGAGGCAGATGTTGCTCAAAGATGGACAAACGGCCATTTTGAACGAAAAGAAAAAAACGTTTTCGGTGTCAGGGGACCCCAAAACATGACTTTTAATTGAAATCCCGAAATCTATTCCGCATAACATAATGTTCTCAATACTACATACACTCCGTATATTATACGTACATACACGAGAATATAAAAACCACACTGCTGCGATATAAAAGAGAACTGGAGTACATGAACGAGTAAGTTTGGAATTGCATAATATCGAAGAAAAGTATTCAGATGAGAAAGTAGGTGAATGTGAATGAATAGTAGACAGTATGCGAGAAATGTCTTTAATAATAAAAATAAAAACATCACGCAATTCAGAAATTTTCAAAAACGTTAAGTTTTCAAAACTACAAATAGCATAGTCGAAGTTTCAAGTAGGGATACATTCTCCATCTGCTCAGAGAGAAGCTGAGAAATCGGTAAGTGTAGAGACAATAAACGTAAGAAGTATTTCAATGCGCAAAAAAGTGAAGGAGACATGAAAACTGATGAATAGAAGTAGACCCAATACAACAAAAATGGTTGGCTTCTGGAAAACAGTTGAAAAACAAAGACAAACAGAAATCAGAGAAGAAATCTGAAGGAAGCAGAGAAGTAGCGGGACCTTGTGAGACGCCGCCACGGCGCCTGCGCCAGGGCCACGCACGTGTTTAACCCACCGTCATCCCGAGAGTGCACGAAATGGGATGGTGAACAGCAGCAAAATAAAACTGCTTAGAAAAATGATAGATCAAAGGTAATGCACGAACTCGTAGTACCCGTATTTGTTATACTAAAATTGTCGTCATTTTGACAACGTTGGGATTTTTAAAATTTCTTCTTCTTGTTTATAAGTAAGAAAATGATAGTTGAAGTTTTTTAGAGCTATGGAACATTTGATTTGTATACCGCGGCGGGCCTCGCGTTCTGCTGACCCCCCGCAATGTCAGTGTCTGATGTATGATCAAATGTAGTGTATGGTCGGGACGTAAAGGGTAACCGGCTGTCGGCTGGATAAATGCCGTAAGGAAAGAGAAAAGAGATTAATATTATGAAAGAGATTTCATTGAGGATCATTCAAGGGCATGAGATTTGGCGCACCGTCTTCCAAAACTCAATTTCAAGACACGGTTGAGCGAATAACTTTTCTGGGAGTAGAACATACTTAATCTAAAAAATATCAATAAAAAGACACAAATTAACAGGACAAACTAAACGGGTGGCAAGTTCGAAAATACAGCCTTTGAATATGGTTAAGACAATGAATATGGTTCCAAATCAAGACAAACAACAACAACAATTACTCGTACTCGCAACAATCTTTCCCGCATATACAAATACACCCACTACGTACTGTGTGACATGATTCATCGTCCACGCAACACACATACAATTCATCGAGACCAACGCAGCAGTCCGGTCCACCGGAAAGTAACAACTTAGCTGTCCGAGAGACGTCGCATCCAAGGCACAGGTGATGACGTTTCGGTCGCCAATCTGCGATCTCCCTCACCGCGAAAGCCGGTGCAGCGCAATCGGTGGCTCTACTGCGATTTTTCTAACCTTGCCCCTCGAAGCCCGTCTTTGCGATGGCATATGTCACGGTATTTCGCGAAGTTCTCAGTCGCGCCGCCAGATATCGCATGATCGTGGCCGTACCAACCACTGCTAGCGATCATGCGACTTCTAGCGGTACGACGGAGATAGACGCGAAATGCCGTGTGATATTCCACCGTGGCCAAAGGAGCTTGAGGGACAGATTTAGGAAAATCGCACTATAGAGCACGCACGTGGTTCCCCCGCCACCTCCGCCGCCTGCACCACCGGGTCAACCGCCGCGGCGGCGCCGACGCGAACCACACGCGCGCGTCCACAAGCCCTCGTTGCGTCGCGTCGCGCGCGCCTCCTTTAATTATGACTTAATTCGAGATCCAGTTTGCGGTTCACCGTTAGCTCTAGTTAACGTAATTCTCTCCGCCCAGCAGCAGAACGTTGTTGCCGCCGCTGCGGCTGATGCTGCTGGCGCTGCTGCTTTGCACATTTAATTGTTTAATATCGTAGAAATTCATCGCTAATTAAGACAGATGATTAGGGCAGCTACACGATTCGCGATGCTACTCCGTGCTGCCCCGGGGGCGGCGCGGCACGATCCGATTCTCATCAGGGCCCGACGCCACTACCGCCCCATCGCTCGGGAGATCTGGCAGCGGTAGGCCGGAGGCGGCGGCGGCGGCGGTGATGGCGGTAGACAAGGAGAAGGCGGTGGAGATGGTGGTGCCGGTGGCGGCGGCGGAGGCTGCAGTGGCACTGGCGGAGGTGGAGGTGCGGTGAGGCGGGCGGGGGAAGCAGTAGCGGCGGGGGTGGCAGTGGTGGCGGCAATGGCGGTGTTGGTGAGGGTGGCGGTGGTAGCGGCAGGTGGCGGTCTTGGCGGTGGTGGTGATGGTAGTGATGGTGGTGGTTGTTGGCTGTGGTTATGGTGGGGTGGTGTCGGTGGCAGTGTCAGTGACAGCGGTGGTGGTGGAGAGGTGGGGTCGATTTTTGTAAACATGTAAATTTTAAGAATGGAATGAAAACTGATTTTTAGTAAATTAAATGTTTGCGCTACGAGTGCCGTATATTATGTAAATATTCATATTGCGTGTGCTCCAAGTTCTCTAAGCGTTGAGATATTAGATCTGAGCAAAAAAATAAACATGAGGGGAAAACCCGTAAACACTTAGCTCAATTGCGGGTTCCATCCAACTGAACTTATCTCCACAGAGGAGAGGTCCTTGCCTTTTATGGATTCTTTGAATCCATTCATTCATTCATTCATTCTTGTGAAATAGAAATCTTCAACTCATCACGAATCATATCTAAAACTCTTCAGTTGTCATCTCAGAACAACTCCATGCAGGGTAGGAATAATATCTTTAGGAACCCTAAGCATGACCAAATAATGGTCCCTCCCCCAAGAAAGAAATACTGAATCTACATAACTAAAATGATTATGAAAATAATTCTGAAACTTTTGCATTTACTATTTTAATATTCAATGAAATGAAGACAATGTATAGTACATAAATAATATGTACTTGTAGTACTTCAAAATAATTTCGCACTGTTTTTTTCAAAGTGCGCAACCTAATTTTAAAAATCAGAATTACATTTATTATTTTTGTGTATCGTTATTACAAATGGTTAACAACTACTTTTACGTATTTAGTACCTAATATGTATATTTGTTAAAAACGTTATTGGGGGCACCCTATCTTAAGGGAGCCCTCAGCAGTTTCTTGGTTCGTATATTTATTAATCCACCCCTCGTTCCGCATACGAGGTGTTGCACCCAACAGGAAGCACTCCGCGACCACCGACCCGCTCCCAGTCGCCCGCACACACAACCACCGCCGCCATATTAATTACCACCGCGGTGGTCCCGACCGCCTCCGCCACCGCCGCCGGTGCCGCTTTGCTGCCAGGGCTTGTTAATAAAAAGAGGAGCGCGGAGCGGGCCGCGGCGGGAGAGGGGAAGGGGCGGTAGGAAACGTGTGAAACAAAAGATATAAGCCCCGTCGCAGCCGCGGGGCTCGTTCTCAACGCGGCGATCCGAGACAAGCGAAAAAGTGGACCTTAATGCGAGTGTCATTTCGGTCTGACTGATGAGTGAGCGAGACAGCTAGTGGACGAGTGAGTTCGTGGAGGCAGTTGCGTTGATGAGTGAGTTGCAGTTAAGAGGAAGGAGGGATGGGGATGTTGTCATATTTTTAGGTACCGAAGTGTATAAGGAAAAATGCACAAACGTAATTTTTCTGAGATATTTCATTAAAACTATTTCAGACAACTTCTTTGCTTCCTCTAAATATTTTTTTCTATTTTGTAACTTTCAGAAATTGACCTTTTCCAAAAATACGAAAGAGAAAAAATAATTAAGGTGTAAATCAATAAATTATGATTGAAATATTTTTTTCTTCTTTGTTAGCGTGAAATGTAAAATATGTTGAATTGTTATACAACTGCCTACGTATGTATATTTTCGAGTAAAATCTCATTGCTTACAAATGCAATGTTTTGAAGAAAAAAGGTATCTGCATTAACCAGAGCGAAATATTCCCTTCTCCAATCTGGTTAAGTAATAAGGGGATACAATTTCTTCCTTTTTTATTTTTTCTTCTATTTTTTAATTTATTTATAGAAAGTCGGAAAAAGAGCGTTCAGGATAAGCTTCTTGCTCCTTGTAGAAGCGATGAGGAGGGATAAGGGAGCACGGGTATTTGGAAGTGGCGACGAAAGATGACGGAGTTGGCGCCGCCGCGCCGCGGCGAGAGAAGGAAGAGGAAATGGGATCTCAAGCAGTCTGGCGCAGACGCTATCACCACGGCTGTCCCCAGCGGAAGCTCAAGGTACTAGTAATTTGGACCGATGCTGCTGTGCGTTACCAAACAAACTACATGAGAGCAGGATTGAGATTCTTAAGTTTTGTCTTTCGGATGACGTTAACCTCCATGGTGAAAACGCTGGCAATGGTTATTCATTTCACATGTTAATTCTTTGAAAAGAGAGCGTATTCGCAAATATGCAAATTTTGCCAGAGTTAATTTTAATATACGTTATTGTGGACTATAACATCTATTTTACGTTTATTATTTATTTCTCAAACCTGAAAAGAACTAATGCTGAGAGTCTTCATAAGAACTAAGTACATGCTTTTTCACAGTTAATGGATTGTGCACGTATTTGCTCTTAAATGTATTAGGGGAATGAAAACTAGTTTTCCCAAAAGAAAAATTTTGCCCCTTCCCGAAAGAAGAAGAAAATATCTCTGAGATTGTTATCAGAAACTATTTTATTGATGAAGGTATTTGTAGAAGAGATATTGCACACTGCTTCAGTTTTTTGCACATGAGGATTTTTAACGGAAATGTGTGCTACAAAAATTATAACTGCACAACATCTAATTTCTTAAGTTATTCTGGAAGATGTATTACTAACGAATAGAAATTGTAATTGAATGCAATTCGTAAACGTGGAAAGAAATTTCCCGACCTCCCACCATCTTCCCACCAAACTCCCATCGATCTCCCATCATTCTCTCACCGTCCATCAACCATCGTACCGCCATCTTCCCACCGCCCTCCCACAGTCCACCCGACGACCTCTCCAACCTTTGGCCCGCAGTCCCCACGCCGTTCTCCCACAATCCTCCCACCAAAGACCTCCCACCATCCTTCTGCCGTCTTCCCACCGCCCACCCACAGACCTTCCACCGACATCTCCGGCGGTTCACCCAGCGTCCTCCCACCGACATCACATCATTTACCGAAACGACTTCCCACCGACCTCGCCCACCTCCATCCTACCCGCCCTCCCACTGTTCTCCCAACGATTTCCCACCGACCTCCCACCAACCTTTCTTACCGTCCTTCCAGCGTCCTCTCACCGTCCTCCCATCATCCTCACTGCCTCGCGACGGCTGCGGAGGGTCCCTGCGAGTAGCGCGTCACGACGACAAGCGCCTACGTTTTTCAGGCGGCGGCGGGCGCGGCGGCGCCCAGAAAAAGTGACAGCTACAAGAGTCCTCGGATGCACATTACTGCCAGTTAAGAGCGCTGGATGTTTATGTCGCTGTCGAATTTGGCGGCGACTGCTGAAGGAAGCTTTCGCCTGAAATGAGTGTTGGTTTACATAAAGCGATGGGGACGTTTCGTATATTTCGTTTATGTTACCTACCTTTGAATAGCATAAAAGTAATAATCTGAAAATAACAATCCTGGTGCCACTGACGTGAAACATTTTTAGTGCAAGATCACGTAATTAGGTTAAAAATCAAGTTCCTTATATTTTGAAAGGTATTTCGAATAAAATTTTAGGAATATTAAGCCTCTCACGTGAAACACATATTTGAAAATTAAATACTATAGGTTTACACACACACACACATATATATATATATATATATATATATATAGTATATATATATATATATATATACACAACACTTAATAAAAAACATTTGAACATTTCATATAAAACTACTTTCACTAGAATCATAAACTATTACTATGAGTATGTATTGTTTTAAAAATTTCATTAAACGTCAATCATATCCCTTAACAAAAGCTATATTTTAAAGAACATAAGTGAGGCCGAGAAAGTGATATGGTAAACGGATACATTTTATCTGAATAACTAGACGAAATATGAGCGACGACATCTTCAGTTTAATCATTGTGCAGTCGCTGTTGATACCACATCAGAACCAAGAAGAAACGTTTTTGCAGATTTTCTACATACGTAGCACATTTACATTTTAAGAAACACCATTATCCTTCCCTAAATGTCTCGTTTAACTTAATAATACGTCTCTTCTGCTATTTCAATTATTTCAAGTGATAAGCTCATAGACGATACTACCAAACTTAATCGTACGAACTCCATAGCCAACATACCCGTTAGATACGCCAGCGATTAACATCAGCGTTATTTCAAACGTCTACTCCCCTTAATTCCGTTTTTCCCCATTATCCGGCTTTGTGTGGAAGTTAACGCACGCCGCTTGCGACACCGTAAATTTTTCATCGCTCCGCCCGCAGCGACGATAACGCGTGCGGAAAACAACTCACGCGCGTGCGTTCACGCACCGCGACGTTTTGTTGCCGCGCTGACAGACGTAATTTGTCGCGGAGAACGGTGCTTCGCTTCTCAGCGTCGACGCTAGGGGCGTCTCGGACGATTTTGTCTGTGGGCGTTGCGTGAAATTCTGCGAGAAACGGTATAGATAGAACACTGTGGAAGCTGTGGAGTTTGTTACATACTCTTTTGTAGATGTAAGGTAGCTTTCGACGAATGTTTGTTACAAGTCACAAATGGAACGGATAGAAAATAATATCATGAAGAACCGTATGTGTCGTGTTGTCTACAAAACCAATAACACACCCAAGTACTGGGAGTGCCAGCAGGATAAATCCTTTCTAAAATCCAGATTAATCTCGTCTAGTGTGGTGCGATCATCTCATGAATATTGGACAGTATTAAATATTAAATAAATACAATTATGTTGTATTAAAAAATAAGCAATGTTTCGCGTCCTCATTGATATGAGAAGGTTCAAATTTCCCTAATTTTATTTCGAGGAAATGTGACAATGAAATGTCTCCGTCATGACGTAATATAACACTGTAGAGACGTGTCAGTTGAGTTTCGGGTTTTATATCAAACGTCACTCGCCAAAGACCCCTCCCAAAGGAAAAATTCTTACTACAACTCTACAAGTAGAAAATACCCATTCTATTTTTTTCCTCTCTCACGTCTTTTCATCCTCACCAGTGTACCCGACCTCCCGAGGGTAGGGTGGTTATTTGTCACAGACCACCACTGCTGCACGCACCACTCCGCCGTCGAGGCCACTGCACAATAGGCGCGCAACGCCGAGCGGTCTCCGCCGCCACGCGGGGGTCCGGCGCCGTCCCGCCGTCCACGCCGTCCACGCCGTCCACGCGACGCACACGGGCTGTCGGCGGCGCCCGCGATACATACGCGGTCGACACGCGACCTGCGTCGCGCCTCGCGGGGGCCACGGAGAGGACGGGTAACGCACTGGCGGTAACGCACTGGGAGTTTGGTGGAGGTCCTTGAGGAACACCGTATCAGAAGGGAAAGGTTGCAGATGTGAGTCTGCAATTATTTAGAGTAGATATGATATACAAGATAGTGTGTATAAGGTAAGCATCTAGGGTAAATAAGGTATACATATTTAGGGTGCACAAGTATGAGTAGTTGGAATCTACAGTATCTCCTCTCCCTATCTCCTAAATAGGGAGACTAAGAGATGTTTTACCTAAGTGAGATGTGCCCATGAGTTGATTCGATGAGCAAATTCGATGTGTCACGACGATTGTGTTGATCGCCACTCTGGAAACGATTGAAGCGACACTCCATTTTTAAGTAAATGACTGTGGATGCAACTCTGTTTCACGTGTAGGAAGCGTAGGTAACTGTTGTTGGAAGCAAGAGAAATGTGTCAGCATTATCCAAGTGAGCAAGGTAAGCAAACCATCCAAAAGAACACGCGAAAGGCAACGGAGAGGTGAGTACGAGCCACAAGCGTGAGGAGTGGAGTAACGGCCGGGGAAGGGGAGGAGGAGGGGAGGGGGAAGGGGAGGAGAGGGAGGGGAAATGGGGGGGGGCGACATCTCGCGCGCGGGCGCCTGCTCTGGGGAGCGCTGCTCATTAATCGTGCAGCCGCGCCCACCATGTTTCAAGAGGCGCGCGACAGCCTCGGCGCAGAAGTTGGTGGCGCCACCCGGCTTTTAGAATAACTACCCAAACGCTCCATTTGCTTGCCAGACCCCCCCCTCTTCTTCCGCCGTTTCCAGATGTAGTCCGTTTAACGTGTGTTTCTTTTTTTCTCGGAACAATGAATATATTTAGCGTGAGTTAGCAAAGCTCTATATGTTGTAAAATTTGTTCATAAACCTATTTTAATGTTCAAATATCACTTAAATGTTAGTATTATTGAATCAGATTTATGTTGTTTGTTCTTTTTTCGTTCGTACGTGAAATTAACGTTATTGTAGTGATAATCAGTATGAAGGCAAATTAATTTCAAATAATGTCTGGTTGTACTCAACTTTGTAGCATTTTTTAAGTTTTATTCATAATTAGTTTTATTTTTTTGTTGTTAAAATGTATCTTTATCTTTTGTCACAGGGAGCATTTTTCCCTTCCAAATATTTAATTTTAATCACTTACTCCATTCATTATCATTATAAACTTTATTACGTAGTAAATATGAAAAGTAGCTGGGGCTGATCACAACTGTAGTGCACAACGTAGGACGCGAAGCAAATGGGAGTCCGTGCAGATTTCTAACAGGGGGCACTAGTACTTGAGTGCAGCCAGACCAACGGATAGACTGATTAAGCGGCGAGGATCGCGCTCGCCACTTGAAGAGGCAATAGTGGCGCCACCGAAGCCACACCCACTCAACTCACTTGACAGTATTGGTGGTGGTGGTGGTGGTGGTGGTGGGAGGAATAAATAAATGCACAACCATCTTTAAGCTATTTTCAGGTAAAATACCATAAAACTGCTCTAAAAAATTGGTAATGTGTAGTGAAAATAAAAATAAATTCTGAAAGAAAAGAGTTGTGTTAATCAATTATCTGTGCACTTGTAAATAAATTGTAAATAATTGTAAATAAAATTGAAATAATTGTAATTGTAACTATAATTATGAATACATTATCTGTATTATTTACAGTTATCTGTATAATTGTAAATAAAGACGAATATTAATATTCATTTCTCGAAGAAAAATAACCAGAAATTTTCGAGATTTTCAATGAAAATATCAAGAAACGTACTGTTACGTGGTTGAATCGGGACATTTCGCAAGTACATTTAAGGCTGATCTGCTGAGTGTCACATGACGGAATATTATTTTTTATACCACGGAAGGGGTTATTTTCGTGTCATCACTCACCCGTTCAGGATCTTCTTTAACTTGCCGCACTCTAGTCCGAGACCACGCGCCTGGCGCTGTTTTTTAACTCGCAGCCAACCAGCCCTGAGAGGTTGACTAACACGTGCAGAAATGTCTACCCGGAACAGTTTAAGTGGGCTTGTTCCCCGGAAAACGCCCACGCCACCGCGTGCCGGACGTACCGATTAAAAAAACCGCAAAAATCTTAATCCACGCGTCTGGCTAGCGGGACGGGTAGAAGCGGGATGGGGAGGGGAGACGCTGAGAAAACATCGGGAGCCGACGACATTTTGAGAAATGTGCGTCAGTAGGTTGTGGGCGTTGTGTGACGGCCCATCAACAATGTTTCTTGCAAGATATACACGTAAAGTCGCCACTAGGTGCAAAACCGCGTTCGGCGCTTACTCAATCGTTGACCACTCTATCATCGACGCTGTCGCAGCTCTCCAAGAACATACTACCCGCCCGCCTCCCCACCACCCAATCCCTGACTTCGTCGTTAAGCCCAGCCCATTCATTTAACCTTTCGTGATTTTGACATCAATATTTGCATTGATGAGGTAGTTTTGACATTTAGGATGTGAAGTTAAATGAATAAATTACTTCCTAGTGATTTCTCGTGTTTGTTAGGTTCACACTGCAAATGTTTTATTACTTTGGACCGTTAACATTTCCTCAAATACGTCTACACTCTTTCCGGCTATTATCCGACAGTATCAATCTTGTAATTACCACCGTCATCGACAAGTTAAAGAGAACTTTATGTATTGGTCTTCGCTAACTACTCTAACTGACTTCGAAAGACACGTACTCCGACACTACTTGAGGTACGTACAACCGAGATTATGTTTCAACACATTGCTCTTTTACTGCGTCTAACATTCTCAGTGAAGTTCACTCTTATTCTGAGGCGCCAGTAAATGTATTTACCATGACCTGTCATTTGAGCGTGCCTCTTACATTTCCGAGAGCACTCCACGTCGTTTGGGTGGTCCACCTTCAGGATCCGTGAGTGCCCACCACTCGTAACTGCTAGCTGACGCGCCCATTCATATGACTGCCCACACCTCCCCACCTTCACACGCTATCCATCAACCGACTCCGGCAACTTCCGCCCACTTTCCCGCGACCACTGGCCGGCGACAAAAACCCACTTTCTGCTTTACTCCACGCCCATCGCTCACCACCTGCAGTAAGTCCGAGTCGTCTATCAAATCCCACGGCCCCCGTCGGCGCAGAGACGCCTACCCGGGAACGACCACTCAGCGGCAAATCCCTACTCCGCGTCGCTTTGCTCGCCCACAACTCGCGCTCGCGACCTCCACCGCTTGATTGCATCCAAACACGATTCACGGAGAATATGTGCGCGCCGCTTTTTTATTTATTGTTTTCACAATTAATACTCAGCACCTTCCTTCATCCAGCGATCTTGTTTATGCATCCAATGTAACATTAATTAATCCTTATCTTTGACACTCATATTGAAAACTAAGGAATCGCCACTTACTACTGAACCTTCTAGCCATTTCATAATCAATCTGCTCTCTCATTTTTTCTCGTAGAAAATGATCGATAATCAGCCTTGCATCGTATCCTTGCATCTTAGTTTTAGCACAGCTATTATTTTTAAATATCTTTCCTTTATTTTCCAATGTGTGTTATTCACAACTGTCATTCTTTTCATGTTCATTTTGTTTGTTTCTCCTTGTGTTCAGACATTTCTTTAAGCAGAATATCCTTTACGCTTATTGTAATAGTCTGTTCCGTATTTTCATACTGTGACATACATTCTCACTTTGAGGAAATTTTGCAGGAGAAGTTAAAGTTTGGAAGTGTCTAATAATAGTAATAGTACGAGTAATAATTCGTCACTGTCACTTTGTTCGTAGAAGGTTTTCTACAAGTTTAAAACAAAAACAGAATACGATGATAATAGAAATACGTTAAAGTATCATTTTAGAAAAAATGTCAGATAGAGATGGTTTCATTTTGAGGCCGCGATAGTTTACCTTCCAGTTTTCTGTTGTGACCTCTCGCTGTTCGTGGTAATCCACTGACTTAGACAATTCACACTACCAACCACACCATCTTCCGGTCCGACGCCTGCGTAGTCTGTTAACTCCACCCGGCCACTCCCTGCGCCGTCCGCTCCGCCGTCCACACGCCGTCCGCTCCGCGACGCCCGCGCCGTCGTGGCCGTCCTCGTCCGGCCGTGTCAGCGGGCGCCGCAATCTTAATGCGCAATCCATCAAGCCGCTATGGCGTATTAATGGAGCCCGGCGTCATGTGCCGGCAATTGACTTTAGCTGACCCGCCCGCGGCGGCCTCGGCTCGCTGGAGGAAGAGGCGGCGGCGGCGGCGGAGAGGAAAAGGGGGCAGAGGCGGAAGCAGAAGCGGTGAGAGTGGCAGCGGAGATGGTGATGGTAGCACGGATGTTGGTTTGATTAATTCGTGATTCCGGGCGCGTCAACTACAGAGGTCATTAGTCCAGTAAGTGTAGTGCATGTTTTATCGGGAGGGGGCTGTGATCTTTTCCCCGCTGGATGGCCAGGAGATCGGGCGCCGACCTACCGTCGACTAGCGGGGTTTCCCCTCAAACAGGTATCTCCCACCAGCAGGGCACCACCCGCACCGGGACAAGCTCTAAGTTCCGACTGGTCTCCCGGCATGTGTGGTAGTGTAGTGCATGTTAGTGTAAGTGTGTGTGTAAAGGGTGAGGATAAAACAAGGAAGAGGAAAGAAAGATCGCGCACCTTTATTAGGGTACTGCTCCGGCATTCGCTTTGATAGGAGAAAACACGGAAAACTACCGACCAGAGCAGCTGGCCGCTAGAATTCTCCTCCAGACAACGACTGAATTCGACCCAACTGACAAGCTAGTGTCGAAAATCCTGCCGCCGTCGGAACTCGAACTTACGATCTCCTGGTCAGAGGGACTGTAGTGACATCAGTTGATGCACTGAGGCATCTCTCCCAGTACGGATGTTGGTGGAGGCGGTAGAAGTGGAGACGGCGGTGGTGCTAGCAGAGCAGGTGGACAATCTCGTCTCGACAGCCGTTCTTTGTTCTGTACGGTGTCGGTATGCACTTTAAAAGAGGTGGACGACATTTTCTTTTATTTAAGGTCGCATCAACTTCTAGGTCATTAGCGACCACTATTGGATTTTAACGTTATGGTATCTATGAGGATGAAACGATATGGTGATGATAGGGGGTGAAAGGTCGAGCACACAAGCCCGAGGCGGGCTCGAACCCGCGACCCTTCGGTTCGAGATTGCTCTGGCATTACTGCCTTTGCAATCTCAATCACTGGGCCGCCGGACGACTTCTTGTCGAGGAGGAGTCAGCCTAATTATTGATGAGTAGAAAATGCTTTGTTATTATTATTATTATTAATATTATTATCATTATTATTATTGTTATAATCGGTAAAACTATGCATAACGATTATAGTAGTATCCATGTTCTACAAAACTGCTTTTGGCAGATGAAAAATTCCGTAGGACGTTGGATTCCTAAGGTGTTAAAGAGTAAATGGCATTGGTCACATGACATTTTTTAACATTACCGACAAAGATCATGAGGAGAGCATGCACGCAATGTACAAAAGTTATATTATTATAAAATAAATAACTAGTATATTGGTGTCTGTTAAAATCTTTGAGATATGTCTACGGAAAATTTCCCACGTCTTTACATACCTTCTTTAATTTCTCTCACAAGTTGCGGGTCAATTGTAATTAAAAATAATTGAGTGTGTTTTGCACAGCTCTTTTTGACGTAAGAACATTTTAGCAAAACAAGTACAACAGTACAGTAAATCACGCATTAAACACTTCCTTTTTAAACAACACTTTTCACGTACAGTACATTGGCTATGTTGAATGTATTACCACGAACTCCATGTTCTTAACAAAAAAGGGTGTAGCTCGCATTCACACTGGTCGGCCAGAAACTGCATCTCAACCGAGAGGTCACAGCTGGTGTCACTCACACCATTCACAGACGCGACCGTCCGCCTGGAGCTGTCGACGTAGACGCCGCCTGTGCTAATTAGACGAACAAGGTCGCCAGGGCCGGAAATCTCCTCCTGATTTACCTCCAGCAAACTCAGGCGACGCCGTTGCGACGGCAATGCTGATGGGGTTGGTGATAGTGTGTCGACGACGATGGAAGTCTCGCGGGTCAAGATGAAATTACTGTGAAGATGATACAATTTACTTTGAAAAATGTAATTGTGCAGATGAGAAGCGAGAGGGATGGTCGTATTTGAGAAGCAGAAGACATGAATATATTCTTTAATTTAATGGTAGGAATTTGTTTCAAGTGAAAAGTTTTTGCATGGAAATGATAAAATTCACTGAAATTTTAAAAAAATGTTTTGGCGTATAGCTTCTTTAGAATTTTTACGCTACTGTTCGCTTCCTCACATGAATTCGGTCAGGCATCGTAGCTTAGCTAGTGTAAAAAAATCCGTCATCAGGGGCACTGAAACTCTAGGATCTGCCGGTCAGATGATAGTGGAAATGTTGTCCTGAGCAAACTCAGCCGGTGCGGAGAGTGTCAGATGGTGGAGGTAGTGGCGGTGATGTCAGAAGAGGTATCGGAGGTGGAGCATCGGCGAGGTGGCGCTCTGTTGAGACAGGATTGACTGGCAGCGACCTACGGTGAAACTAGCAAACTGTTCTTGAACCTCTCAGTTCTGTTAAGACGCCAGGGTTTGACCCTGCGATTCCGCAGTATATCAACGTCACAAGACCTTGCAGGCGACCACATCGTCGATTGGAGGTAAATGCAGCTCGTCAGCAGGACGAGAAAAGAATTGCTTTTGGCAGGCGACATCATGACGGAGCAATTTGAAGAGACTAAAAACCTGAATTGAAATCATGTCTTTGAAGTTGAAGAGTCAAACAAGGGGACTTTTAATAACTCTAGCTTCTTCAAGCATGTAAACCTGTATGTGTACCATCGACGATTAAAATTTGGTTCCTAAAGAAAACTGCTGTTGCAACTAAACAAACACCTACGAACTTCATGTTTTTGTCTCTGATGTTTAAGTTTATGGTACGAACAGACTCTCCATTTTTCCCCAGGTATATGAAAATTGCAAAAGATAATACCGTTTGCAGCAACTTGTCATTTTTATTGCTTCCTTCCGCTGCTGAATTTTTACATTGTTGGAAATTTCGCTCCTCCATTTTGAATGTAATCTCGAAATTTAGTACTTGTCTACAACTAGATTTATTAGCGCTTATGGCAGACCTGTTGTTTATCTCTGAATCATTTCATGTTCATAAATATAAATAACTCCAAATTGAGAGTTACATCTCTATCTCCAACAGTACTTGAAACTACCAGTTTATTTGGCGAGGTAGAGTAGGGTTGTCTCAATGGCAACATATTCTTGGCACCAGCATTTGACTTCCACTCATTTCACACAACTAAGATTTATATCGCCTTTATTAAGAAATAAAATGACATCATCTTTTTGAATTATCATTTATGTTTATCTGATACGCCCAGAACAAGCTCGAGAATTCCTGACATTTTTCTGAAGTTCATGAAACCGTGAGTGATAATATCGTGGAAACCAAGAACATAAATGTACTTCTGTGCATTAAGCAGAAAACAAAACGTAATGAATATAGTTGTCATTCTAAAGTAACACCCACTATGATTTTTGTTTTCCACTATAATTAGTTGTTTTCTGAGAATACATAAACCTGAACAAAATACCGTTAGTCTATGTAATTCTAAGTAACTGTTTCTACCAATGCCGTACTTATATTTTAAGACAAGTATATCAGCATCACTTTATCCAAATGTGAAAACTCATTACGATTACTCGTCTTTTTATGGTCTAGGAAGAACACAATTGTTCCTCGTAGTTCATTTCTGATCATCACACTTCATGGCATTTTTAATTATATATTTTTATTATAAACTTTCTATTTCTATAAAGAATTCAAAAGTCCAGCTTCATTTTCAATTGTGAATTTTTGCTAATTCAATAAATTTACATCATTTATTTTTCATTAGCAAATACATTTTTCAACAGCAAAGGCATTATCTTATTTACTGTATGGCCTTTGCAAACTGTAAGAAGAAATCGTGATATGTGGCATCCAATGGGAAGGACTTCTTTACAAACTTTCCAATTTCGTTTGCAACTAGATTGTAGCAAACAAACCCGAACTCTTTCCAGACGCTTTAAAAAAGCATAAAATAGTTATATCCGTAAACATTTTAGGTTTAGGTATCCAAATTTCACAATAATGAAAATAATGTGTTTACTACATATGACAAAACATTATACATCCTGTGTTTCACGCAGGTCACAATTAAATAAAAGAACGAATCAATATTGATCAATTTAAAAAATTCCAGGAACATGGTTAAATGACAGTTGTAATCTGTATCATAAACTTTAATTAAAAAGGACTAAGTGAAGGCAATTAAAGAAAACATTAAAAAATGACAACAACATTCTTTCAAATGCCACAGAAACATCGAGGCGAAACGTTATCACGATTCTTCCGAATTCCAAAATAAATCCTCAACCCAGAACGCCTACCTCCATCGTTGCCACCAAAGCTCGAACTCGGACCTTGTCTCTACCAGAAGAGTTCTCTTCTCTCCCTCCCCCCTCTCTCTCCCGCTTTCTCTCTCTCTCTCTCTTTCTCACACAAACACAAACACGCATTCTTTCTCTCACATTCTCTCTTTCTCTCCCCCTCTCCTTTCCCCCTCTCCTACCCCCTCTCATCTCCATCCTTCTTTGTTTCTCTTTCCCTCCCCGAAAACCTCTCACCCTATCTTCCCCTCTCCCTTTCACTGTCTGTCTTTCTACCTCTCCCTCTCTCACCCGCTCGCGCGCGCCCGCACAACTGACGCGTCGCGTGATCAATAACCCATTCGAGCCTCTCTCACCCGACCGATCACCGCCTCGATAAAAACTTCATATTTTATACCGCTGAAAAGATGTCTGCCGAGATACTCGGCGTGTTATAAATTAAGCCTCGCGCGCTGCCAACTGCACGCCACGAAAACCCGCGCGCGCACGGGGGTGGAGGGGGGGGTTACGGCGATTAGGCCCGCGTGTCGACGCAATGACGACTTCCGTCTACCTTTTCAATCCCGAAGGCGCAAAATGTAACATTAATTTCGGAAATAGTACAGTTCATTCTGAAGCATCAAAATATAAGTATTTCGGAAAGAATTATATTGGTACAATTACATCGCGGAAAACGCAAGTAATTTCAGAAGTGGTTGATTTGCATTGCGAATTTTGGCAAATTCCGTAATTTCCGTAATTCCGAATTTTGGCAAACTTCCATACATTTTTGGGAGAGCACCGTCAATTTTGAAAATACTAATATCGAATTCAAAAGATGAAATTCAATTTCGAACTATGGAGGTATTGTAGTAAAATAAACTTCTGAAATATTTCAAAATGAAAAGTTTTATATATTTTTGAAATGTTCAAATATATTGTAGAATAGGATGCATACATATTTCCAATTACTAACGGTATAGAAATAGAAAATTAAAACGTAACAATTTCATAAAGTAACGGATAAATAAATATTTTCAAAGAAATGACACCCCAACCCGGGTCTCCTGGTTTCCCACCCAGTTGCTCTAACCACCAAACCACCTAGACGATCCCGACGATATCAGTGCCGAGCTAAAGAAATTTGGAAGCAGAAGGCAAAATTAAAGAACAAATACTCCCTTACATCGGGTTTCATGTGATACTTAATTATTAAAAATTCGCCGTTTTTTCGAGCAGCATTACATAACTTTCCCTATACTACTTATATTATCCGTATATTCGTATGTAACGGGGAAAGTAAAAATCAGTACATTTATGTAGGAATAGCTCGCTATAAATAGAGATGCTCCATGAGTGCCGATTTCCATCCAAATGCAGCACGGACGATACTACAGCCCATATCTACCTGTAGAAGGATTCTTCACAATCTGACAGATTTTGAAATGTTTAAAAAAACACCTGAAGAACCGGCGCGCGCGCGCTCGAGAAAAAGTGAGCGATACGGGCGAGCCGTACCGTTAATTGGATAATTATATTCCGGTTGCGTTAAAATTAATATTAATATGTTGCGTGGACGTGAACGGGGCCGATGAAATATTTGCTGCCGGCGCTGTAGCCCACGGCGAGGTTTCGTCTTGCGTCATACGTCACGCGCCCTATAATTGCCGTGGACACGTCAACAATGGCGTGACGCGAGGAGGCCGAAGCTATGGAGGAGGCCGTGGAGTACGCCGATGCAATAGGTGGAGTGGTCGATGCAATACGTAAATTCACTTTTCGGTCTTTCGCACACGCAAAACGGCACTAATTTGATATGATTTCTAAATGTTGGAGTGGGAAGAAAATACTTACACGTGAAATATTAACAAACAGAATTAACATGACGGAGAATGTAGAAAATGTGTCGTATACTGTGATTATGTAGTTTTTAATCAATTATATTGATGTAATGACAGTTTCGTTACATTACATTTACATACGCGGAAATTACTTACAATTACTCATAAACTAAACGTGTTATTACTTTCAAATTTTGTTCAATATATATGAATTGTATAGTTACTAGCCCTAAAATGAGTTTTGCAAAACTGTTGCTATATTTAGTTATGTCAAGTAATTGTTGACTGTAATACTCCAAGAAAAAGGCAACACGATCATTTATTTTTGTTGTATATTGTCCTTTTCTACATTTCGCATTTTCTTGTAATTGAAGTAAAACTGCAATAACTTTCTTACTAAATAAAATTAGCGATAAGAGTACATTAATTTTGTGAATCCCATTTCATCACCATACTTTCATATTACCATTCCCAGAGAAAGTAAATCTTCTAAGCGACGTATAGCAGAACTTGTTTGAAGCAAATGTATCAGAGGGGAAAATTGTGGGCAAGTGGTGGGAAAAGCGACCGCGACTTTCGTACGTCCGAAACATTTTAAAATAAATTCGCTGTTTTTAATGTGTGCGAATAAAAGTATTCGGCACAGGGAGTCAGGTAGCTGAGACAATGTAGCCTAAAAATTACGTTCCTAATTTTTCCTTCAGAATGGTTCATTTGAAGTGTTTGCTTGAAAACCAAGTCATTCCTTTTGTGAAGTTTTTACTAGAGAAAAAAATCTCGCGTCGACATGCGATGTAATAGGAATGGCATGAATTGTCTTGCCATATTTAAATTCAATAAGCATGGACTGAATTGTATATCTTCGGAGACAATGCAGGATATCTTAATCTTAGAAAAGTACCCAAAAGTCAATTTTGGTAAATAACTGGAAAGAATTAGTGATTTGATGGCAGAGTCCTTACAATTCTGTGGATGGACTGTTCAGGACACAGGATAAATTGATGGGCCCGTGCCCGCCATTGTGGTGGAAGATATGCGCATAAGTTTCAAATCGGACATACAATTGTAATCGTTTTCATCATTATCTTTGTTTTGGGTGAGTATAACAGAAATAAAAATTATAAACTGAAAATCCAAATATTAGCTGGTAGGGATTGAGTTTAGATACATGTTTTCTATGCCAACTGTTATTTTCTGTAACAATACAGATAAGCAAGATTTCATATGAAAGGTCATCAATATTTGCAAGTTATTACTGATTAAGGAACAGCATATATGTTTCCCAGGAAACATTTCGTTCTGTAGAGTCAAACTATACGAACATGCTCAATGAATTTGAACTTGGAAGAATGAATTTGTTCGTGAACCTAATATATGCTGGACATCTCTTAACCATACTATCACATATATATTCTTATACGTTAGTCATACACGCACCAAAAAGAATATATCGTTTTTCTAAACAAACAACTCTCCCCTTTCGCAGTCGCAACGGTACGCACGTTTCCACCACAATGGCGATCTTCAAATTATTCCGCGGCAGCAATGCTTTCATGAGAGTCTAGTTAAATTCTATTCCAACGTCTTTGAATTAAGCATCCCCTTTCTGCAAAATCAAGGCTTCCCTATTTCTCGACGGTCCCCCGCTTGCCTCGCCGACGCGTCTGGTGACTGGGTCGCGTGATGAACCGCGCGAGTGGCTGGGTGGCGCGCAGTCGTAAAAACGCGACGGCAGACGCTGCGCGCGCCCCTTGCGACGTGTCTGGGAATCGTCTCGCCTCGTTGACGCTCTGAGAAACGCGGATTAGAAGAAACATTTGCCGGCGGCGAGAAGAGCTGATTAGCACGAACGTCGATGTGCCTTTGTTCTTGCTCAGCATTGTGCTCGAGGTCATTGACAGGTTTTCGACGCTCTGCCGAAGGATGGTAGCACGAAATGGGGATTTTATCAGAAAAGAACAGCTTTGTTAGTTTTGGTAGTTGTGATAAGAGGACATACCTTCAAACACAACGCTCTGGAAGATAAATAAAAAGAGTAAAATATGGGGAAAATTAGAAATATTCGTATTTAAGGTAGTTTTCACGAGATAATTTATATTCAATAGATCTTTTATGGTACATTATCAATTCTATCAATTGTGCACTACGTTTTCAAAGATGCAAGCACTGCACCAATGAAAATACCAAATATTATTTTTACAATTAATGTTGCTGGTTTTCCTGTCTTACAACTGAATAATCAACTCTTTACTGAAAATATTTTAAAGAATTATTTATGAGAAATAACTTATCATCATTAAAGAAGAAACCAACGACATGAGTACAAAATATAAATCCATCAATATATTGACTGCAAAAAAAGGAATAAATACGGTTTTTAATGTGTAGGTTACCATGAAGAATAGACATCCGGATGTCAATGGTAACAACACAAAATTTTTTAAAAAGTCAGATATTTTGATAAAAAAATATTTCGACTCACTGCACCACGAGAAAAATTATCCCTTCAAAAACAGGATGTAAATATCTTATAAATGGAGGCACATATTTTAAGTCATTTCTTAAAACGTTTTTCAATTATGAACTAGAATTCAATCAGACTTGATATCGATGTCAGCGGGTTACATTTCGACAAGATGTGAAAGGTTCAATCCAGAGAACTACGAACAAGTCGTGATGACTACAACGTTCTCGTAGCAGAGAAGAGACGCTTTCCTCGCCTGAACCACCCACACCGCTCCAAATGCCGCCTTCCTTCTCCAACCTATCCTATTCTTCGCACAGCTCGGCAAATTGCCGTATAATACTCCTAATCACTCCATTTATTCTATCACGCGGCGACTTCACCGCCACCCGCTGACTTCGCTTTTTATTCTTTGCCGCCTCACCTTTATCTGCCGTTTTGCTTCCTTTTTTTATTCACTCACAGCCCCGCCCAGATCTTTCAAAATCTCAATTTGTTTTATATGGATAGCACCTAATATTTTATACGAAGGCATAATGTAGCTATTTGGCCTTCATTGTGAGTCTAAACGTCTCAAGGTACCATCTATTAATATGACATTACTGTACCTCCTCTCTATCGCGGTGTTATGAAGTATTCCGATTTTTAAAAATATTTATGTTCGCCCCTCGGGGAGCAATTTGTATCTGACACGGGCTGTGATAGGCCGGCAGATAGGGGTGTCCAGTCAAGCAGAGTTATCGCTGGGTCTCGACTTCGTGCACGATCGCTTGTTTTCGCTGCGTTGCCCCGTCGACCGAAAGGGTTTTAAAACACAATCGACAATTGGCTGAGCCAACTTTTTTCGCATCATTTCACGGGTATTCATTGGTACAGTCATTTAGGATACTCAGTCCGATCTCAGTATAAAAAGATTTAATATCCATTCTCATATTTGACACATGTATTACAAAATTCATTTTATATTACGAAATGGAGTATTTCATTCGTTCATGATATCCGTCGCATTTGTATTTTGAAATGACAATGTACCTCACTGGGATTTCTATGAACATTTGAAGCACAGAAAACAAACAATATAATTTTGGACTAATGATCTACCTAATCACATTTTGACTAACACATTATATTAGAAATTGTTTTTCTGTAAATTCACACTTCTACTTGCTTTATCTCTTTTAAAATGAAATGAATAACTCTTGAACTTTCAATACCAACTGACTGCAGCTTTTGTCGTTCAATATAAAGCAAGTCATATTTTACAAAACGTCACCTCTGATTATCTTTGTATTTTACACCCACAACAAAAGCAGATGCAGAGGCACTTTCATGTCTATTCAAAATTAATTTTCTTAATCATCTGATCAAAGTAACTACTTGCAAAAGCATGCACATGAAACGCACTTCCGAGTGTTAAGAGACCAGCTTTGATACGAGCTCAACTAACAAGCTACGTGAATAATGGAGCTCCGATCGGCATAAACGCCGTTGTGCGGAACCGATACGATCACGTGGGTCCTTACCCAAGGATACACGTGTCACGCACATGCGGGTTTTATCTCACTGGACCATCTTTCGTCTAGGACGTAAGAGCTAGTCGGGTGGAAACTTCATTAGTATTTGCATTTTAATTAGAAAGTGATAACAAGTCCGTAAACGAACAAGTTTCCTAGCTCAGCGATATTTTAAAATGCATGAATACCTTCTCCGCTGAGAAAATGTAACGAAAGAATTTTGAGCAGTTCGTTTTGCATTTTCGGTGAAAGTATTAAGTTGAAATGCATTTCTCTACTTCGTTTTGTATTTAATTTCAACATTATAAAAGGATTAAAAGATATTACATTTTTGACAATCAATGAGGAATTCAAACTTGATAATACCAAAAAAAATGTAATACAATAATTCTGAATTTCTTTTCCATACTTGTTAATAATTGTTACGTAAAATTTTGTAGTAAAAAGTATTAAACAGGTAACATTTCTGCAGTGCGCCAGGAAAGTCTCTTTGCAGTAGTTACTTGCTGGTGAGAGTACTAGCAACATAATTTATGTGGTAGCACGAGTTTCAATTTGTAACAAAAGAAAACGTACATTGAATACTCACTACGATGTGAGTGTACTCACAACGATGTGACCTCAGTACAGTATTCACCACTGTACATTGTGTACTCACTACAGTTGCTGGAATTGTTGTCCCCTTCAATTGTTTGCCAGTGATCTGGTTGTTTCCAACATAAATACAGTTTTTAATAGGAGGCCGTGATTCGGTTCGGAGGAGAGACTTTCCTGGCGCACGTTACAATAAATCTACACCCCCCATTCCACGGATCGTGCGAGCTGTGTGATCCACAGGCGTTCCGTTGCATCGGGAGCGCCGCGCGGGCCCCGGGGCGAGCGTTGGTGCACCCCTGCCGGGGATCGGTAATGGAGGCCGTGCGGCCGCGGGCCCCGCGCGCTAATCACAAGGCGGCCCGCGCCGCCGCGCGCGAACCCGCTCCAATTTCGTATGCAGATCGCCCGCCCCGCCGCCTCCCGCCCCGCGCGCCGCGCCGCGCAGCCCCGCTCCGCCGCCCCGCCAGGCGGCAGATGTCACCGGCGGAGGTGCGAGTGGCTACCGCCTACCCGATGGCCCCGCCGCCCGGCCGCCGCTCGCTTCGGCCTTGCCGTTATCCACATTCGCGTTCTCGCGCCGGCTGCTCATCCTTCCTAGTGCCGTCTATCTCGCTCTCTTCCTGGCCCTCTTGCCTCGCCTTCTTGCTCTTTGCTCTTACTCTCTTTCTCGCTTCTTCCTCTTCCTCGCCCTCTTCCTTGCCCTCTTCCTTGCCCTCTTCCCCGCCCTCTTCCTCGCCTCTTCCTCGCCCTCTTCCTCGCCCTCTTCCTCGCCCTCTTCCTCGCCCTCTTCCTCGCCCCCTTCTACGCCCCCTTCCTCGCCCTCTTACTCGCCCTCTTCCTCGCCCTCTTCCTCGCCCTCTTCCTCGCCCTCTTCCTCGCCCTCTTCCTCGCCCTCTTCCTCGCCCTCTTCCTCGCCCTCTTCCTCGCCCTCTTCCTCGCCCTCTTCCTCGCCCTCTTCCTCGCCCTCTTACTGGTCCTCTTCCTCGCCCTCTTCCTCGCCCTCTTACTCGCCCTCTTACTCGCCCTCTTACTCACCCTCTTCCTCGCCCTCTTCCTCGCCCTTTTCCTCGCTCTCTTCCTCACCCTCTCCTGTTCCTGGCCTTCTTTTTCGCTTATTCCCTCCCCTCCTTGCCCTTCATAGCACTTTTCTTCTCCCCTTTTCCTCGGTCCCTTCTTTCTTCTCGTCCTTGACCTACTTCGTTCTCTTCCGCGTTCTCGGCTTCTTCGTACGTTATTCCTTTATTCTCATCTTATTCTGCCCTCCTTATCGTTCCTTGCCCTCTTCCTCATGTCTTCTTCGTCCTTTTCCTTGCCCTTTTCCTCTTCTTCGTTCTTACCTTCATCCAACCCCCATCTTGTCTATCCCATACCATTACATCTGCTTTCTCTTTTCCCCGTCTAGGACTATAATTTCGATTGGATGTGAATGAACTCTCCACGTATAATTCACACTACTGGAATTCATTCCATCAAAAAATAAAAAGGGAGCTACTTTTCAAATCCAAACGTTAACAAATACACTTATCCAACCCTTCGTAATCAAATAGGAAATTTTCCGAATTTGAAGCGCCTTTTACCTAGCGACAAAGTTGTGATATTCGTATCTCGAACAATTTCAACTTCAACGGTTTACAAACTAACGCTCAATTTCACTGAAAGTTTAATTCCAAACTTTTGCTCAAACACAGGGGCTACCGAGCTCAGCTGTAACAACACGCCGAGGCGAATAAAGAAATAAAAAAATACGATTTTCTCTTCTTGGGACACGCAAGCGACTGTCCATTGCTTGTCGCACCCTCTCCGAAGCAGGCGTTTAATAACGTGGCGTGCGACGAACAGGCGAGGAACAGCCGGCGTGCGCTGGACACGTGTGACTTTCCTAGATCACGCGCGCGTCCAGCCCCTACCCCACCCACCGCGGGAGCCTCCACGCGCATGACATTCGAAAACGCCAGTCATGGCTCGACAAGTTAGTGGTGGTACTCTGGATCAGTCAATGAACAGAGTGGGTGAAAAGTGTTAAATTATTTAACTTCTCATATTCACTTACTACTCAAGGACTGCAAAACAGATTGATGGTTTGAGTAAACTACCTAATTGTTCAGATGAAAAAAAGGTATTTTCAGGATTTTCTCTTCAAAATGCGGAATAGCTTCATCATTGAAAATGTAGATTTTTAGTTCAGGACTCAGCACAGCTTTAGGTGATATTTGAATCTGAGAATTTCTCATCACATTTTACTAAAGTGCAATTATATAATTAATTATATAAACTATGTACTATATTCACAATAATGTTTGTCTTTTCTTCCACATTTGATCGCTGACATCATTTGAGGAAAATCTTAAGTTATTCACCGTATACGAGTGCGATTAATATAATTAATTATATTAATTGTATACTATATCCACAAACATGTTTGCCTTTTCTTCCATATTGATCGCTGGTATCATTTGTGGCAAACCACATTTTATTCACCGTACACGAGCAAGAATATTTGACTCAGAACCTGTAAATTAAGTCCAGTTTTCCTGAAAACCAATTCCACTTTTACACTTTAACAAGTAACTTAATCATGGTAGAGTGTGATATGTGACAACTTTGAACCTCTTTTTTCTTGTCCGACTATACTCTCCCATCCACTGCCGCTGTTTCACGAGACCTGAAAACACACGTTACACGAGAACGGTCGCGTTTCTACTGCCGCTAATTTAGCACGTGTTGCCGCGACCACTTTTCGAAATTACTCAAATGTTGGGTTTAGTTTATCTATCGATTCCATCGTCGACTTGCTGCCGGTGTTTTTCGAGTGCTTTGAAACGAGTCTTTTGTTTTGTGGAGTGGTGCGAGAAACGGCCGACGTAACTCGCCTAATAGCGGATGTCTCCCTTTTCTGTTTCAGATTCGAGTGACTGTAATTTGGGAGTGACTCGTCCCTAATCCACCTTCAGAAGGAAAGTGGATGTATGAAAGCAAGGTGTGTTTGCCTGCGATAACCAGCTGTCGCCGAGGCTTGCATCCGCTGGGCAAATTTGAAATGTATGTAACAACGAGATGTGGTTTTATGATTTGCACTGGATGTAATTCGCATTTGTTTCAGACTGTCAGTCTGTTGGTGACTCTTGTTTTATTTGTTACGATTGTCTCTGCTTTTTCTACTGAACGCTTCGTTTGTTTCGAACAATGAGAGTAGGTGCTGTAATATCTGACGAATGGATTGCTTTGAAAAGCCCACATTGCCAAGGTAAAAAATAACTTTGTAAGTCGTTTGTGGGAAAAGTTATAACTTGAATATTACCGACACATTTGACGAGACGTCTAATCAGTTATGGTAGTTTTTGAAGTATTCTCTCATCTCCACGCTCAAGTAAGACTGAAACACTACATACATAGCAATTTTTTTGTCAGGATTCCTGCCGTATCAAATGATCGAATTATTTTACACATACATACAAGTATAATCGTGTGAAACTTAAGGTATGATGCAATGTTTCTTTTCACAAACAATTTTGATGAATCATATTAATTCGATATACGTCTTCAATTGTATTGAGGATGATACAAATAAAGGAATTTGTGATACTCTGCTCTTCTGCTTCAACATAATTTTGATTTACATTAATTGTTATTGTCCCGCAAATGTTCAAAAGCGTTTCTCATTACTTCACGTCATTCATTGTCAAAAAACCAAAAGTGTATTTTATTGCATCTAAACCCATCATATTGCGTATAGCAACACAATACAATTTTACACTAGCCAAACTTCCCTTGATAACTTACATCGCTCTTGGTCGCAGCAAGAACTACAATTCCGATTTGAAATATCTCCTTGTCCTTCTCAGCTACGTTCTCATACAACACTTTTGAACCGCCTCGCCACTAAAACAAATATGGTGGTTTTAACGCCCAGATATTTCCCAGGCTCGTTTTAATGTCCCCACCCGCGTGTAGGCAGTTTCAAGCCAAGTATCCATAAATCAATGGCGTTGTATGGCTCCCCCGCGACGCAGGCCTTCGCCGCTTTCTTTCGGGGGAGGTCTCTTCTGTGCGCTGGGCCCCGTCCCTGCCGCTCGCACCTGCTTTGCGGGCCCGCGCACTAGCTTGGTGTCAACACTCATAAATCATGGGCTAAGTAGAGGGTGGCAGCGGTGGGCAGCGGTGGGCGGTGGTGATGGGTAGTGGCGGGAGCGGGGACAGGGTAGTGTACGGGGAGGGGGAGGTTCGTGGTGGCGGGGTGGCTATGGGAGCCGTGGAGGGGATGGGAGCGGCAAGGGTGGTGGCGTGGCGGAGATGGGAGCGCGCAGAGATGGAGTGTGTTGGGTGAGGGTGGCTGAGGGCGGGTGAGGGCGGCCGGGGGCAGAAGGGGGCCGACGAGGACAGGCAGGAGTGGACGGAGCGGGCGTGGGTGGGCGGAGGCAGGCGAAGGCGGGAGGAGGCAGGCGGGGGCAGGCGGCTACAGGCAAGGGTAATCGAGGCAGGCGAGGGTGGTCGGGACAGGCGGGGGCAGGCGGGGGCAGGCGGGGGCAGGCGGGGGCTGGCTGGGGCTGGCTGGGGCTGGCGGGGTCGAGATGGTGGGGATGGGTGGATGGGTGGGAGTGAATGTGGCGGGCAGGGTCAGATGGGGACAGGTCGATGCAGCCACGGGCAGGCGGAGACGAGCTTGGGCGGGCGGAGGCGGGCAGCAGCGGGAGACGGCAGTGGGCTACGGCGGCGGGCTCGCCAAGGGCTGTGGGGGCAGGGTTGGGTCGCCCTGGCGCCCACCCACGACGCTGCAGAGTGTGTTCCGATATTTGCGACCGAAAGGGGACGGGCCATTGGGAACCTTCGGGATGCGGTCGCTTTCACACGTGGGCTTTTGTGAGATGCCATTTTTTTCAGCTGCAATGAAAGGGTTCTTCTTCTGTTATTATTCAAGGTCGGAACCACAGCGAAAACGCTCTAGAAGTGGAGCACAAAGAAAGAAATACATGACAAATTTGGTGGTGTAGGGACGAAATTCTATTGACTTGCAGAGTTTGCTGAAAGAAAACCAACATTACCTGGAAGCACAGATCTGTTCATTCAGTCACGTTTCGAAAAAAAAGTGAAGGAGCTTAGCGACTTTGCAGCATGATCCTGCTTGAGTGTTAAATCGTGTCTCCGATTAAAAGAAATATATGTTACTCTTGGGCAATGAATATTTCTTACTTTTCCTTAGGCGGTTAATTGCGAACGGCCTTTTTGCGCTCTCCTTGGGGTTTGTTCCATAAAAAGCAATAACATGTCTGTGTGCGTTCCTGGCTAATCATAATGTGAATTCCTCCGTGTAATGTATGAGCACAACTGACCTTCTTGTAGTAATTGTTTTATCCCACGACCAACTATGAAAGCTGCAAAAGTATGTTAGAATCAGTCTACAATATTCGCTGGGAATAGACTGGAAAACTCAACATCCCTACGATTAAATCAATTTCGTATAATGAACAATAATATCGTGCGTACTTCCAAATTAATGTTGAAACAAGGAACTAACAGGCTGCAGAAAACAACGAAATTCGGAATTTTCAAACAAAAAACAGCAAGATAAGAAATACAACTGGTTTGAACCATCCAAGAATTCTCTCAAGCGTCAGAAATAATAGCAAACGTAAACCTTCATTGCAAATGTATTTTCACTTTACGACCATTTCGTATTTTTTGACGTTTAACGGCGCATATGTTGAAAGAACGCATATTCCCTCAGAAGCCCCTTGGAAAGCCTCGCTCTCGCAACGCCGGGAATTTATCGATATTAGTTTCTCGACTCTGCTCAGACAGAGGCACAGTCGGTGGCTGCAGTATTTCACTCGCATTTGTTCTCGCGACGTCTTTTAGAGCCGTTTGCCAGTCGCGCGTCGAGACGCCCGTAGACCCATCTCATTCCCGCGTTTCGATACGGTCGTAGCCATAAAATTGGATGCACCGACTGCTCCCTCATTACGTCAAGCGGCAGATGAGCACTCCCGAATCTCTTTGGCACGGTGAGGAGCTTGTTCGACGACCCGACTGCGCGAAGCATACGTGACTTTTGCACGGTCGTCATGAGGTGGTAGTAAAGTTAATTTTGCGCACTGGGGAGAAATTAATCAGTGTTATTGATGTGCTGGTGTATTTGTGTATTCCTCAGAAGGCTGTTGAGTCGCGGTGCAAGGTTATGCAAACAAGAAAGACATACAATTCATAGTCAAGTACGTCTTCTAGTCATACTCGTCCCTGAGAGAGTTGCAAAACTAACGCACTGTAAAGGTGTACTCAAAATATTCCAATATCTTCTCACTGTCTTTGGATTTTAATAAGATTTCTTTGTCCCCAAAATACTTAGAAAAATATGTGAAGATTGAACTATCCACTCTGAATTGTAACTCGGTTGTTCATTTCCTGTTCTGAAGTGGTATACATTCAGAAAATCAAGAATCTTCTGCAAATTAAACAGCAAATTCAGTAACACATACAAACCAAAATGAATGTTAGGTTTGAGGTGGAGAGGAATGCAAACCAGAGTGGCCATTCATTAGGAATTGGTTCGATTAGGGCGACCTGTAATGTAGCAAGCAGATCGCTCCCCTCCCAATACTAGGTCTTGGGATCTAGCCCTGCCCGAACAAATGGAAATTCCGCAGGACAAAGTGAGGTTCGCGACGGGTTTTCTAGAGTTGCCCCGTTTCCTTTCCGTCTCATTGCCCGATCTTCTTCACCATGATCATTACCATCATCGTCATCAAGATCATGATCATTACATTTCGATCTAAACTTGTTTCCTAGGAGACCCGGCGATGGCAGTATTGAGATTCTGGCTACGGAACTACGTCAATTGTACAGTCTCCCCTAAATTTCAAGTCACGTGGTAAATAAATACATAAATAACGATGATTCGATGCCAGGCGAGTTGCGATGGAATCCTGTTCCCTCCTGTTGTGTTCCCTTGTGTTCTGCCTCTGCCTCCCCATTCTATTCCCTTCTTCACTTTTACTTTTCCGGGTCTCTTCACATCGTTCTTATTCCAATCTCTCACCATTCCGTTTGTTTTCTTGTCTTATTCTTGATTATCTTTTATTTTGCCTTCTCTACCAGTCAGGATTTTAGAGCGTATCCAAACTTGCGCAGTCTCCCTTTGGGGGAGATAAATGGAAAAGGGAAAAATCCCGCAAGTCAACACGTAGGTCTGCGTCAAACCACTTCATCCGTCAGGGAAAGAAACAACGCCGCGTCCCGGAGTAAAACATTCACTACACTAACGGGACTAATGGCAATGGTGGCGATGGTGTTACGGTTAGCGTATGGAACTGTTATACCCAAGTTCGTGGATTCAAACCCGATCGAAGCCATTGATTTTTAGGGGGGGGGGAAATCCATCATACGCCTTCCTTCGAAGGGGAAGTAAAGCCGGCTGTCCCATGTTAGTAGATTTACTGCATGTAAAAGATCCTCAAGCCTAAATGACGCCTCTGAGCAAAATTCAAAATCGCCGGTTTCGTCGCCCAAGTAGTACCTTCTTTCTCCGCTAGTTGGTGAAAGGAGCATAGCGAAATTTGCGTGGAAGAGCAGGCCTCATGGCCTGAGTCTCGCCACGTAAAATAAGGCAATTCAATTCAATTCACAGCAGTTCACGTGCCCAGAATCAATCAATTTCCTCAATAATTTTCTCTCCTCTCCCCGCCGTCTCCATCAGAATTCACCGCCTTATCCCTGAGTTCCCTCCTCCCGAAGTATGCGCTCTCGGCCCGCCGCGCGGTCACAGTCGCGCCCCTCGTCGGGTATACTGCGACACGGCGCATCGCCGCGGCGTGATGAGTTCCATTGCGCCGAGTCCTCCCGTGCCGCCGCGGCCGCGCGCTCCTTTACTACCGCCCCGGTGCGGTGAGACCACCCAGAGGCCGCAGAGCCACGGAGCGACGGACGTATGCGACCGGTCAGCGGCTACCGTCACGGAGGCCCTACTACATACAGCGAGTAGCGCATTCCTTCGCGTCCGCGATTCCATTTCATGTTCAGGTGCCACGGGAGTTCGTGCGTTCGTTGAATTCCCAAACTAAGCAAAACCAGTATTAATTTTCTGCTACTTCATGCAGGCAATTTATTCTATTAATTTTGAAATAATTATAATATTAAAAATACATAATAATAGTTAATAAGTAATAATTCATTAATAAATAATAATATTAATGTTAATTTTCTAGGAATCCTGTCATATATTGTTATTATTTCTCTTCAAATTTTGTACGCGGCTTGGCGAGACTATTGAGAGGGTGAAAATATTGGGAGGATATTAAATGACGGCGGCTGTTCATGTTGCAATATCCGTTATATCTACGGAATCTGTCCAGCAGGGCCGCGGGTCCAAGCGCCTGGCGATGGCATTAGCTGATCCATTCTGGTAAAATCTCTGATCTGATCCAGTAGGTAGGCGAGTCATGGTCAAACAAGGGACAAACAAATTTAAGTTGAATATATCAAAAATTTCATTCGTTTGTCACTTATTTAGTGATTTTGAGATATGGCCGAACATTGTCTTTGGTAATAATGGTTTCAAATAGCAGCTGGTGAAAATTGTCTAAAGGTTGATCAAACGTGGTCAAAAAATTTCACACGAATTTACGCGAAAATTATTCCATTTTGGAAGGGGAGGAGAAACTTCCCGTTATTTGATTTCTGTATAATATTTTTTCAAAGCAAAGTCAAAAGTGATCAAACGATTGAACACGCACAATTTCAAATTTTCGAAAAACAACTTTCAGAGAGCGACAGCGACTCAAAGACGCTGTGTGGTGCCGGGGGCGGCGGAGAGGGAGGCGCGTTAGGAGATGCAGAAGTGGAGGAGGTAGGAAGTAGAATTTGAGGAAGTGGAGGAGTTACGGGAGATGGAAAAGGAGGAGAAGAAGGAGCTTGCCCCATGTTATAGAGGGGGTTGAGATACAAGAGATGGAGGAGAGGGAGAAAGTGGAGGAGATGAAGGAAGGTGGAACAAGGATGGAGATACAACTGGATAGTTGTGAGGGGCAGCGATAGAGAGATAAATGGTATGTGAAGTGAAAGAAGTGACTGTGATGGTGGAATTGAATGCAAGGCCATTGATTCAAAGAGAAAAATATATATTGATCGTAGAGACAATTGTCACACTACAAATTAGGGTATAATATACCAGTGAATGAGATTCAACATAAGAATGTCGAGGTTAACTAGTGAAGGCAGTAGAAATTCCTTTTAGGGGAAGCGGGTTGCTGAAATAAAAATTGAACTAGTAGCTTTATTAAAGGTTAGCACCAGTGAAGGAAGAGGCAGTGGCGGTGGCGGAGGCAACGGCATAGCAAAGGAGGTCTCTGCATTCCACACAGCAATGACAAGTGGAGGGGTAATAAGGAGCGGTTCCCATTATGCTCTCGCGCGCTTGTATAGGTTGGGTTTCAATTGAAATAACGAGTTGGCAGCGGAGCATAAGCGATGCCTGCCGGTTTGATGGGGGCGGGGCAGGGCTGGGTGGGGCAGGCAGGGTCGGGTGGGGCGGGGTAGAGCAGGGTCGGGCGGGGCGGTGCGAGGCGGGGTCGGGTGGAGCGGGCGGGGCTGGGGGGGCGGTGAGGGGCGGGGATGGGAGTGCGGGGTGGGGCGGGGCTGGGGGTGCAGAGCGAGGCTGTGCTGGGGGCGGGGAGGGTTAAGGTGGAGGGGCGGAGGTCGGGTGGGGCGGGGCGGGGTGAGGTGGAGGGGCGGAGGTCGGGTGAGGCGGTGTGGGAGATGAGAGAGGGTAGGGCGGAACGGGACAGGGTAGGGCCGTCGGGGCAACTGAGGCGAGGCGGAAAAGAACAGCAGCAATGTAATACAACGCTCGCAATGAACGATCCAACTCGCACGCATTTGGAAGTTCACTCTGGAAGAATCACAAAAATCGTATTGATATTAGCTTAAAGCATGTCTGTATAGTGTCATTTTTGGAATACAATGACTAATATTTTTTGTATTTATAATCAAAAAGATATTTTCTTATAACGGCGATAAATTGTCCTTAATTTAACTATTACATTCCAATGTTATTTTTTGTTTCAGTTAATTGTCTATTTTTAGTGTATCAGAAATAACCTGAAATTCCAACATTAAATAAACTTTCAGGCGTATTCAACAACGCTTTATTACACTAAATGATTGCTTTTGTTGAGGTACTAGATTTATATCCTGTATTTATTTTTGCAACTTGCTTAATAATTAGCTTTAGAAAGCAAAATGAGCTCTGCTTTGAAAGTCAATAAATGTTCTTTTTATGAGTGTTTAAAACATTTATAATACTCGTATTTTACTGGGTGGGCTCTGTAATTCTTTCGTAATGATGCTAACGAAAGAGATTGTCGTTGAGAATAAGTAATTGACACACTCACTCTCACAATTTGCCTTTTCGCACAGCTACGAGGTTCCAAGTTAGTCACTAAGTTTTGGTTAAAGAAAAATCCGCTAATTAATAGCTTCACTTGACATAAATGTCACGTACGATCTTAAATGGGATTTTACTACGGCACAACTTTCTGAATCTAACTGTGCATATATTTTAAAGCACAAAAGTCGTAGAAATACTTCACTCGTTTGCGTAAACACACATACACACATATTAAAGAAATGCATATTGACATTTTTTAAATTATGTCTCGCGCTTTTTTTTATGGCGAATATTTTGTGGCGTCATGTTTCCGGCATTCTCGATCTGAAATAATCCCTTCTTCAGTAGATTCTATTAATTATTTTTTCAAATTTTTTACTTGTTAATTTCTTCACATATGAAGCATGTGTATTTTGAGACTTATACTTTATAATTTGACATCTCTCGTATTTCCGTGTTACCGAGAGTATTCAGAGAAGCCTTGCAGTTTGTGAAAGGTTGAAGAGATGTAACTCACTCCAATTTACAATTTACATAGAAAAGATATCACTGTAAAATCAAATATTTATAGTCGAGAACGGTTTCATGTGCTACGATCACGACTTCAAGGATATTTTCGATTCCGGATGGCAGAAAGAAAAACAGAGAAACATAAAAAAAATAGAAAATAAAATAAAAAGCATCCTGTTCCAGCGACCGGTTTTGAATACTTTTCTCTCCACGCCCTGTCAGAGCCCACCGTTTTTCAACGATTTTAAACTTACATAGCCGCCATTATGCTTTGTAGTTACTAGGCAGGAACGTATCACCCTCTGAAACAAGTGTGAATAGCGGGTGAGACCTACGATCTTTTCTTCTATCTTTTTTTTTTCGTGTGTGGCTTTCGGAAGCAGACAAGCCACTCAAACAGTGGGTGGCATTCGGACGCCTCTTTTATTTATCTTGTCTGTGCAAGTGGGAGGTGGGCTGGCGCCACTTTCTCCCAACCGCTTAGTTGATCACTAACCACCCCACCCACCCGCACGTCCAGCCTCGCCCATTCCACTCCACGTGTCCGTCAGTTTGTTTGTTAATCGATCACCCCCATTTAATTTTATTTCGCTGTTTAATCTGACGTCTAAAGGGCCTGTTATGCCACCCCCTCCCCTTCGGGAAGTTCAGAAGTGGCTGCTTTTTATGCCATTCAAAGCATTCAAAAGGTATCTCCCACTTGTCCCTTCTTTTTATTTTTTATTTTTTTCGTCGCTTTTCGTTCATTGGTTTCACCACTCATTCATGGTAATTAGGCTGATTCATGTATATAACCCAATTCTATGGCTCTCCATTACTCTATTCGCTTCCTTTTAAGGTGTATAATTTCCTTGTTTTTATTGCGGAGGCGTTTCATTCACCGGTAGAAATGCGAAGTCACCTTGAGAGTGGTCGGGGCGAGTACCTCAGGTTGGCTGACGCCTGCCCCTTCGCTTGACTTCTCTGCCCTCACCAAGCCCCATTCGGGGTCTTCACTGCTCAGTCTACAACGCTGGTCAGTTCGGATCCACCGACAGCGATAAGTGTAATTCCTAGCTGTTACAAAACCTGGCGAATACTGATTATAAAGAGCAACAACGGAAGTTTATACGAGTATTTTGACGATCGAACCGTTAGAGAGCGCGTAACAACTCGTACAATAATGTCCAAATGAAACAAGACCTGATCTTGTAAATTTTAGAGCACAATTCTCAGCAGAAGCTATTATATTTTAAATCTGATATTATATATGCTATAAATACATAAACGTACATAAACACGTTTATATTTACGTATATAAACATGTTAAATAATTATACATTAAAATACACACTGTAAGGATATTCTGTAAGTATATGATTGTGCTTCATTTGAAGAGTTTGAATTCTTTCGCCAACTTATTATAAATTAATGTTTTGTATTCTTTATAAAATATTCATTTATGAACATTAAAAAAAACTTCAAAGGATTTTGTTTCTACTATATATACTATATAAGCGGAAATATATTTGTGTGCGTAATTTTTCTGTCGCATGTTTTAGGGTAATTCATTGTTCAGTAAATTACCCTAAACGCAGGGTGATTTATTACATTCATTTCTAGGTTTCGTTGTCATTCCTTTTCCACATTGCGGTCATTCCTTTCCCAGTGAATCACGAAATTTATTTCCATTCAGTACCCATTACAAAGGCCTGAAAAGACCATATCCGGAACGACAGCATATCCATGAGGTCAGTTATCTCCAACAGTAAAGCACTTCAGAGCTTCGAGTGTTTACAGGAAGATATGAGCAAACGAAACATTACCGCTCACTCTATTATTATGGAAAACGTTTCTCTGGAGCCTCCATTACGTTCTGGATAGCTTTCCCGCCGTAACTTCTTTCATCTACGTCGCCACACCGTTTATAGACGTCCGGTATCTTGTTTGGCGAGAAACGCCTCTGTGTAACACGGACGACTTTGATCTTGCTTTGCGTTCCCGATAATTTTGTTGTTTTATAGACTCGTTTCGAGTGCCTACATGGCGCTTACGTTTACGATGCTACCACAAAACCAAAGCTCTTTTGGTTTGCTACACTTCCAACATTCCAGTAGGAATGGCAATGTATTTAAAAACAATCATTCCGCATTCTTCGAATTGCAGACATTCTTTTCTCTTAGAGTTTAGAGATTACTTTTTGAGGTATTTGTGAGTCGTGCTAAGTTCAACTATTTTCTCTGTACTTTATTTCATTCACATTTCTGGAGCGATAACTTACAATAACATGCTTTCAAGAATCAGCTCGAGATATCAAGAATCACTTAATTGCAACTGGTTATCATTTTGGAGTGAAAATGCGTACGACAAATCTAATTCAAACTGTAGAAGATTCGTGAACGAGTGTATCTCTTGTTTTTAAAAACCGTTTATTTGTGTCATAAAGTTTGATAAATACATGTTAAGAAAGTACAAATAGATCTTAGTCGCAATTTAAACGTAAGATTAACAGAAGGTGTAAATAAAAAATAATTGATTGTATCAAGAAATACTAATTATTCCATTGTTTGAATGTTGTCAAGCGCAAACACAAAATTGATCCCAACATATTTTATAGAAACATTTTTGAAAAAGAACCGTATTTGTTTACAACCCATGGTTCATTTATGAGAGATTATTTTCAATGAATTTCCCATTTTCTAACTATTACATCTCGTAACTAATTTCGTTCCCTTGACTTGACCACTTTGTTCGTATTTTATTCAGATATGACGCACTTGAAGCGACAGAGGCTGACACTGGGTGTCAAAAGATATCTCCTCGTTAGTACACAATACGATATGCTCGAAGGATGTGCCAATATGCGACAGTCCTCTATCTCATCCTTGGAAGACGAGTTTTTTCGCCAGTTGTAATACTGCAGTCAGCGTTTACTCCATGAATACGCATGTCTTGTATGAGACCGAATCATGAATCTATATTTGAAAATGAATATACAGATGTCATTCATGACGTCGACATCTGAACTTTGTATACGTAAACGAAATGTTTTACGTTGATCTATATCTACTGTCTTGCAAGTTTTCGTGGAACCAAAATAATATTTTATGGAGAGCAAATAACTGCATGCAGTTTTAAAACCAATTTATAAAGATGCTAAACCGAAATGTGTGTAAACTGAAGCTGTGGCGTCAAAATCGAATAACACGTAATAAGAATATTTTCTTAGGCTGATAACACATTTCATTACATATAATCCACAAGGAAGTCCAAATCCTCCTTAGAAATAGTTCGTTGAAGTGCCGCAACATCCTCACCTACACTCTCTTTGTCCCTAAACTCGCTATGATACTCCGTGACATGCGGACTCATTTGATACCCTTAATACTATTAGTCATGTCGGCATGCTTCTATGAACGTGCACGCTAAGCATCTTTGTAGGCTCGACATCTATGAAGGCGCGTTAAGATTTGTGCTCGCTGATGCGGGCCCGTTTCGTCGTTTTAGTTCCGTGAAAAGCCGCGATGAACGCGGCTTCTGGGCTCTTGTGATATCAATGGCTTCGTCCCTGCCTTTTTCTTCGAAATTCTTCCCCTGGAGATTTGCTATGAATGATTTGATTTTATACCTGATTAAACAAATAATGGAAAAGAAATGATTTGAATAATGTAAATCCTAGCTAAATTGCGCGAAAATGCGGAAGCAAAAATAAGTATAGTTGATTAAATTCTTGAAAGCACATTTCAAATATTACTTCAAAAAACGAATTAATGTTCAACTTGTTAATTTTCAAATGCTTCTGGTTGCATGAATCTCCACATTAGTTGTAAAATAAGCACACAAGGTTTCCGTTTCCGCTATACAAAATAAATAATAGCAATTTTATTATAATACATTATCATATTGTTAATCTCAATTTATTGAAAGAAAAACAGAACTATGTCAAAAACAGTGAAATGATACATTCCTACAATATTTCTCAACATATCTTCATGCATCACATTCCATTCTATCTTCTGCAACATGACTTCCATACCATCCCCATCTACGTGCCTTCTTTTCTTGTACCTTCCTTAAAATCTTTATACAACCACAACGCCATTTTCATCATATCACAGTTTTCCACCAATTGCGACTGTGTGCCCACATGTTACATACTCGCACGTCTCCTCTAACGCAACATGTCATGTTGCCATCACGTTATGTTTGACACGTAACAAGTAAAATAAAAATATGGTATAAACACATTAGAAATAAAATTTAAAACGATAATTGACCGTGCAAAACATTATTTTTCTGATATTTATTATAAATAAGTGAACACAAAATAAATAGAATAAATATATTTACATTAACGTAGATATGCCATGAATCTTCTCTCGTGTATCGCATTATGTTACTGGTGAATTAATTATTTGTAGAAATATTGTACTGTTATATTGACTTAACACATGCAGAGGAATGAAAAGCCTATCTCGTCGGCCGGCGTCCATTAAGGTTTTAACAGAGCGCAGTCTGTTAAAACAATCAAACAAAATGAGTTCTAGCTAAAGGTGGCGTATGTGTTCTCCTACTCCAAGAAAAGGTACTTTTTTTATATGGGTTTTTCTGACAAGAAGGTGTAATTGCGTAAAGTATTGAACAGCACACGACCGAGAACGCAAATAATGGACTCTACAGGACGTAAACCTCAGCTATTTCCTCGTTCACAAACCTCAACCGCGTCCGTTATTTGCTCATCATCAGCTTAATGACGTTAATAACTATCACGTGTAAAACAAACCCAAACAAATATTACACGAACGCGCGTTTTCCGTGCGTGTCATCCAACGCAGCGCCGTCGCGCCGCAGTTTTTCTCCCGCGCGGCCCCTCAGCCCCAGCCTCAACCTCCGCCCCCAGCCGCCCCACCGCTCGCGCGAGGACAACTTAAGACGGTATATATAATACCGGCCGAGGCAAGGGAGCGGACGCGCAGTAAATTTTCCACGCCACGTCAACCTTGTCCCAACACGGGATTTTCTCTGGAAAGAGTCATAGCTTAGGAGGGAAGCCATCCCGAGAGCCGGGCCCGCTGGCTATACAAGGCTACCGAGGGCCCGGCGCGGCGCGGCGCGGCGCGCGGGGCTGTCTCCAAGACAATTAAACCTCACGCCGAGCAGCGCGGCGGGCGGCGGCGGGTGGCAGCCCCGGAGCGCGTCCTGGGTGGGATCCCGCCCACGCCCCGCCCCGGACCGCCTGCCGCCCCGCCCCGCTTTAACCTCGCTCACCCCACTCTCCTCGCCTCTACCGCCAGTGCAGCTCCTGAAGTACTCCGGTGTACCTACTCCGTCTGCGTCTCATGTCCTGCTTACGTCACCACGCGATTCTGCTCACCGTCTCTACTTATAATTTCCTCACAGTCAACGCGTTTCATGCTCATGGCCTAAATCTAAAACTCTGCAGTCGAATGAATGGCATGGCTTAATAAAATTGAAAGACAACGTAATTAGCCTTTTGAACGTTCAGGTACATTTGAAGAGGAATAGAAAAATTGCACACAATTTAAAGAAATTTAAATTCAAAATAGTCAAAAGTTAAAAACTTTCAAGACACTCTCTCGATCGAAATGTGTTCATTAAAAGTCGTTATTTGAATATTTTTTAATACAATGATTTTCAAGTTTCTGCTTGTTTAGTTTCTAGAATCGATATTTATTAATAAATAATCATTTAAATAAATAAAAAATAAAAAATGTAATAAATAAATAAAAATAAATAAGTAATACATCAATAAATAATAAATAAATAGATAAATAAATAAAAGTAACAGTGTGCTCATGTGTGCGTGTAGACCAGCGTGCGCGGCGGGGGCGCCGCATTCCTAGGGCGCGCTTCGCTGGCCGGCCGGGCGGCCGGTGCGGTCACTCGCTGCATTCTCCGGGCTGACCGCCGCACAAGGCGCAAGCCCACGGGCGCAAGGGGGCGCGGAGGGCCCTTTGAGGCGCGCGGCGGGGCGCAGGGGGCGCGACGGAGGCGGCCCCACCCGGTGGCCACGGGGCGGCACGTGTGTGCACGCGCGACGCACGGCACAATGTCTTTAGAAAGCCACGGCCACGCAGCGGCGCCGCGCCGCGCGCCTCAAGGGCGGAGGGGCGAGGAGCGCTATTGAGAGGCCGGCCCGCCGCGTGCGCCTCATCGCCACAATCGGAGCGACGCAAATTGGCCCGGGCAGGAGGTGATGTAGTGCTGGTGGTGGTGATGGAGGGGGGGAATGGTAGTGTGGTGGAGGTGGTAGAATTGGATGAGGAGTGAAGGTGATGGATGTGGAGGTGGAGGTCGAGATGGTGTTGGAGGTGATGATGGTGGTGATAGTGATGGAAAAGGTGGTGGTGTGATAGCTGTGGAAGGGTAGGTGTGATAATGGTGTTGAAGACAGAACAGACCCTAATGTGATGTTCGGAAGTATTGTGATACGGCAAGAATTGTGATGTTGGGGAGGTTAGTGAGCTTGGAGAGGTTTGGATGGATTGTCATGATGGGCAAGATTGTGATGTTGAAGAGAATTTTGATGATGGGATTGTGATAATAATAATAATAATGCACTGGTGGTGGTAATAATATTAGTAAAGTGAATAATCCTGATGGTTGCGGGGGAGCTGTGAAGCAAATGTGGGAGGTTCGTAATGAATCTTTTTTATGTCTGATATTCTCTATCGCCAACATGACGACATAGAGTAAAGATGCCTTAGTATATGACTTTGGAGATTTTGAATTGGAAAGGCAAGTAGAAGAAGAAGAATTATTGCGTACAACACAAAAATGAACTAAGAAAAACGTGCATCGTGCCGCAGCCCCTTATTCCAGTGAAAATAGCGGTGTCCTCGTCCGCTCGCCTTAACGACCACCCCTAGCGTAGAACCGCTGGCGGAAGAGCCGGCAACAAAAACGACGGTAACGTCTGCGGCCTCAGTTGTCCCTGACCGAAGCGAATGCTTAGTGTCCTTTGGGCGACTTTGCGTGGGGCAGCGTGTCGGATGTTTTGAAACAGACGCGCCTTGTGGACAAACGAAAGCCAAGTGCATTCTTCGAAAGTTTAAAGACGCCGGTACTTCCAAAAGCTGGAACCGCACCTTCCAACCAGTGGTCTTCCACTGGCATGTTTTAAATCGCAGTACAGAACCTACTTCAATAGTAGTTCGCCGATATAAGCTCCTTCGATGTACGTTCCGTCCATAGTTCAGTAGATATTACACAAAATACAGTTTAAATAGAGTAGCAAACTAGAAAAAAAAGCTATGGTGTGAACATACTTTGGATTATTTAAGAGTAATAGTTGTCTACCAACTCTCCACATCAATCATTGTGTTTTTCTCCATCTCTGTGTAGAAATTTGGAATCTGTCAAAATGTGCTATCCTGTGTTATTAGATTTCACTCTTTAATACCAATCTACGCATGTTTTTACGTAATGATTTTTAAGAAACCAAGTGTTCGACCCACAAAATCCTACGAACGTGATATTCTACAAGACTAGAATTTAAGAATGTATCATTCTGGCGGAAATATCTACAAGGAATATTCAAATTTGTTTTGGATATATACGGTGTAGATAGTTCTAAATGGTAAAACATATAAGTTAACGAAAGAACAAAATTTATGTAAGGCAGGAACATCTTTAGCCAAACTAGAGGCCTACGCTGGCTCTGTTATCCTGTGCTATCCGGCCACCCATCCTCGCCCGCCTCCTGCGATACGTTGTCATGAAATATTGCTCCCTTGTCTTCACGTCGCTTTCCAACTCAAGCAACATTTTTGCAACACGTAGGGCAATTATGAATGACGACGGAGATAGTTTATGAGGCAAGTTGGCACAGTTCAACGGATCTAATCGTAATGACTGTTCATAAAACTAAATTTGCGTTTCCTAGGTTTCGTGAAGAGGCATTTTTCAGCAAGCGTTTCCTTCGCATTACGTTACTTTCTTCCCTTTGAAAACCGGTAAGGCAACTTGTGGATAATACAATGTACGCACTATGATAATTTGGAAATAAGACATTTATCTCCAAGGTTGGAAGTAAAATTGGTTATATTTGATACCTCATTTTTATCAATCGTTTGGTTTTCGCAATTCTGAAAAGTAATTGCGGGCATTTAAATTTTATCGTACATCGATTATACTGGCTCCCCTATTCTGAAGCAATTGCACTACCACTTACGGGAGGTTGTCATCTAAGCGAAATATAGAGCGGTGTGTTGCCAATTAGAATACAAATTGAGGTATAAATCGTACTCCTTATTCACGTAGAGGAATAAAGCAGACTAGGTTCATCGCCCAAGTGTCAAAGAGACGATGTCCAAGTTGTGAGATGACGCAGAAGCGCTCACCAGTTGCCAAAACCTGTTTTGAAGGAAATTAATACGTTATTAACTAAGTGATTATTACTACTGAAACTCAGTGACTGTCGCACTTCGAGGGCATGTAAATAAACGTCTTTTAGTGATTATTAAGGTATTTGAGAAATCATTGACTGTAAATAATGTTAATGAAATTAACAGTGTTCGTAAAATTGAATAATCTGGATTAAGATTAGGCTTTCCGGATGTAAAGAAGTTTCGATTTATGTTCATGATCCCCGTTTTGCGCCAATTCACAAAATTTGAAGAACATTAATTATGATACTTTCAAGCAAAAATAGTATTTATTACTTATTCAAATTATCAAGTTAATTAACTTATTCAAATCTCTCAGTAGTTGTGCGTAAAACTTACAATTTGGTTTTTTTCACGAAAAAACTTTACTTTTTCAAATCACTTTAACTTAATTCTGAATCTCAAGCTTCAAAAACACCCATTTCTTGTTAATTGAAATGTTATATTATTTCCCATACGTTTGTCTACGTTAATTTATCATATGTCTTACTATTGCTCATTACATGTAACATCTTCAACATCGTCGTTTCGAAATATTCCATAATACAATTTCTTTTAGTAGATTTCTCATGGGCCATGTTTGAGAATATTTTCTTAATTTTTCGTGTATGGCATTTTTACATTCTCATTACGAATGCGCCAACCACGAATTTGAAAACTTTTTCTGCCGGTCGTTGCCACCACCGCGTCGGGCGGCGCCGCGGGAGGCCTGCAAATGGCCAGGCGTCGCGCCGCAGGTGTCGATACTCATGCGAAGAGCTAACGAAACCCTTCGAAGCCGCTTCTCCGCGCGACGTGTCAGCGCTCGCGGCTTACGGCCGCGACATTTACGGCCGTCGTAAGCACTGCGAGGGGCCGCGAAGGTCAGGGAGCCGCCTCCTGCCTCCCCGTCGTTGTTTCCCGCTGTGAATCCTGACGAGCACGCTCCCGTGTGGAAACAGCTTTTACGCTTCTGTATTATCGTTACTCACGAGGCCTGAGTAGGCTTACGAGATGTTTGGGATTCATCAGAGGGGAACTGTCGGGAGTAATCTGGAGGATGGATTCTCCGATTCAGTATCGGTTTATCACATATTATTTCGAGTTATTGAGAGTGAAATCGTGTTAGCAAGCATTAAGCGTTCCGTGGGAAAAGGTGTCAATAGGAATTGCCTATAGGAATGCAAAAAGATCAATATTTTTCGAGATAAACATTTAGAATAAGAATTTTCATAAGATCTTTCGAATGAATGGACAGGTAAATCGACGTAGTAAATTACGAGCCTACACAATATCGGAATGATGGAATAGTTAGTTGTGGCTTGTGGGAAATGACTGTTATGTAAATATTAGGCCAAACGTTGACGACTCATAAGCGCCGTAATACATGTGTTAACTCCAAACAAGCATTACGCCGACATCAGAAGAAGAATAAAATTACGTATTTCTACTATGTTCAAAATATGAATGAATGAATGAATGAATATTTATTTTATTGGCTTTAACCTCAATTATACGCCAGTATACAATTATGTACATCATTAATCAATGAAACAATCAGATCAATACTATTTTTCAAAAACATAAAAAATTACAAAATGTTCTAAATATATTTTTATGCAACGCGATTAACACCATAATACGTATGAAATAGTACTTGTTGCAGAACTGTTCTAGGGATTTCATCTTCTGCATGAACCACGAAACAGATATTATATTATTATATTCCAGAACTACTTGTAATGTAAGGAACGAGGTGCAGGGTTCCCGAAGAGTTGTAGTGCAGCCAAACACATTTGTTCTAAAATCTCAATCCAACATGGCGGACGCGCGTGTTATTGTGCTTGCGATGTCACCATGTTCTGACGTTGCTACTTCACAGTAATTTCTGCCACCGTCGTCGACCCCGCCACCCCCATCGACCACATAGTACTCAACATTTTATCATATTATTTTCATATTATCGCGGCAAAAAGTATTATTTTTTCATGAAGAACATGAAGGTTCAGGGCAGTAATTTATAGCTAATTTACCTTTGAAAATATATTTTATTATATAGGAGCGAATATTTTGTCAACAAAACTCGAAAAAAACCTCTCTTTTCTGTATTCAAAATTCGACTAGAATATGGTTTAGGATAGAGACCACAGAATTATGAAAACGTGCACAAAATTCACTACTCCCCATAGCTCGTCATACGCAGTTTTTAACTGTTTTTTGACGTAAATAAATAAATAAATAAACATCCCCCTCGTCCACCCGTCCCCATCGCCCCCACCGCCCCCGCCGCTCCGTCTCCGCCACCCCACCCCCGCCGCCCTCGCCGCCCCCACCGCCCTAGCCGCCCACACCGCCCCCGCTAGCTCCACCGACCACACAGTAATCACCTTCCCCCTCGTCCACCCCGTCCCCACCGCTCCTTCCGCACCCGCCGCCCCGCCCCACCGTCCTGCGCCCGCCGCCCTCGCCGCCCCCGCTAGCCCCACTGACCACATAGTATCCACTTTCCCTCTCGCCCACCCCGTCCCCATCGCCACCGCCACCGTCGCCACCGCCGCCGCCGCTGCGTCCCACCCCAGCGCAAGCCACCGGAAGCGGGTAATGCCGCGATTTATAGCGCCCCCCGCGCATCCTTTGTGCGCAGAGATAGGCGCGCTCGCACCGCGAACAAAGGCACGAGGCGCGCGCGGGGGCGAGGGCGGCGGCGGGGGCGTGAACGGCGATGACGGCGCGGTGGCGGACGCCCGGGCCACGGCGGTGAAAATACTTTGGACAGAAATGTTACCGGTGAACCCGCACACGGAGCAACCTTATGAAAGCTTAATGGCACCTAAATTGTAAGACAGTGTTTAAAAACAGGAATATTCGAAAATATGCATCAGAATATCATATACAAATTGTTTCTTTGACAGAATAATAATCTTGCAACTGTTGTGTTATAGTCGTTAGCAAAACATGATAAATGCATTTGGCTGAAAAACCGTATTTCAAATCTGAATCATACTGCAATATTTTTGTTTAATAAATTAAAGGAAGTAACCTTACACAGCTGTATTCGTCGAATGTGCATGTTTTCATTACAATATGTACACGGGGTATTTAAACCACAAGTGAAAAAAACTGATGCGTACTAGTGTATATAGAAGGGAGAGAAAGAAAGAAAGAGACAGAGAAACTTGAAGTCTAAATGACCAGTGTGCAACTACACTAGATCTCGACAGCTAACAGTCCATTCACTGAATTCAGAAAAACTACCGACTATCGCACCCAACCGCTAGAATTATTCTCCAGCATTCGACGTAACCAGACAGCCTGTGTGGACAATCCGTCTCGCGGAGGGATCGAATCCCAGATCCTCCTTGCCAGGCTGGCTACGTTGACAGCGGGAATACTGGATATATCTGAAGGGGGAAATCCGCCGCAACTGGTCATGTAAGTCGGTTCTAGATCTTACCTTCCATCGACAAAGGAACACGGCCACCTCCAAGCATAAAAACATTCACTACACCAACTGCACCAATGACCATGGCAGTTGACGTGCACGGACATATCAATGAATCATCAACCAAGTCCAAACCAAACTCAAGCCTCGAGAGCGGCACCGTTCTTTTCCTTCCGCAGCCACTGGAGCCGGGCGTCGCGACGCCAGAGGGAGCGCGTCGGCGGCGACGGAAATCGATTCGCCCCCGACGCCGCTCGCGTCGACGCTCCGCCACCCTCGACGTCCCGACGCTGCCCAGCTTCCCCGGGGCAGACGCCATTGTCTCTTCGCGGAGACGGAAGCAAGGCAAGGCCATTGAAAAAAGGCCTGAAAACGGCCGTTGTTTTTCGAAGAATTACTAAATTTCTTGATAGATGAGTATTAAAGTAGGTTAAATAAATTGTAATTTTTTAGAATATGTTAACATTAGATTAAGTATTTTATATTGTTATTATTGTTATTTTATATTAGCATGTCAGCTTTAGCATGATAGGGTTAGGATATTAATTTTGTAACATTGTGTTCAATAATACGTTTGATTGCTTGTTTTGACTATTTTAATAATAATATTTAGCAAACACTACCGCCAGAAATATTTCTGTGTATTCCTAAGTATCGTAATAAATATTCTTTTCTTTTTCATTCTACTCTATAATTATGTGAATGTTTAATTTGAAAGCTGTAAACGTTAGGCCACAAAATATAAATTAATAATTTAAACTACACGCAATGTATTGTTTTCATCTCTAAATACACCAAGTTTCATTTCACAGAAACCGCATCATCTTTTAGGAATTTGTATCTGCTTTTGTCTGTTTACTTTCTTGACAGTTGTCCTTTATGATGTGTTCCGTGCTATGAATGAAATATTCGTTCAGTGTAATGTTATTAACACTACGTTAATTTCATTGTAATTGGCGTAGGCTTTAACTCAATGCACATCTTTCACAACGCGAATAGTTTCCAAACCGGATTGAAAATAAATTCATTTCATATTTTTAAGAAGTTGCTTATTTTTTTAGTTTCATTTTTTCTTGTTAATTAACGACAACATTTATTATATTCTTGATTTTACTTACATTCATCCATCAAAAAATTCTGTCAGTCATCATTATCATCACGGACTTCGTCATGTACCCTCTCAACTACGAAAATTCCATACTCCATCTTCCCAATTATCCCTCCAGAGATCCATCAACATATTTCCCTTCACATCGCACTTACGGGATTATTTCCTGTCCCACTACGAATCTAAATGGTGTATAACCAAGAGAACGACATGTCGAGCTGACATGCTCATTGAGGGGCATTACGAAAGCTGAACCCTCCAGCCAACACAGCGCGAGTCTCCCCCCGCCTCTACGCAGCCACTCGCGATGTAATAGGCCGTCCAATTATCATCATCCACCAGCCAACGCTCGCCGTTGCGGCGGCCTGCCTTCGCTCTTCGCCACCGCCCAGGAGCACCTCCTTCATTAGCATATGATTAGAGGAAATCGCGATAAATAAGAAAGTATACCCTGAGCCTGCTGGAATGCGGGATTTGTTCACCATCAAGTCTTAATCCCCGTTACTTGTCGCTTCATTCGTTATAATTAATATTAATAAATAAAATGCATTTCATTAATAAATAGGTATAGCGGATTCAACACATATGATTCAAGAAAGTTGGATCCTACTGTCAGCTTCAGGCGCTAAAACTTTCAATAGCGAAAAAAATCAACAGCAATTTTTAGTGAAAAGTACTATTTATTTCATACTTCCACTGATAATCTCGGCATATTCTCATTCCTTCGTAACAAACTCTTTCAGATGTGTATTATTTCAAATCCTCACATTCATTTGTTCACTGCGTTTACCTACATTTCCAAGCCCCCCACTAGCAAATCTACGCCACCCACTCCCTCTTCACCCTTCCTCCCACGCGCAGCACCCAGCATCCGGGCGGTGTCTGCCGAAGAAGCCCGTTTCCGCCGCTGAGCCAGACCCCAGGCAGCACTCTCCGCTCGGATTAGCCAGCCCTCCCCGACGGCCCGCCAGACCCCCCGGCTCTCCCGCGCAGTAATAGGTCGTCCAATTAACATCATCCCCAGCTCCGCGCTCGCCGCCGCGCCCCCGCCCTCGGCTCCGGCCCGACCCCTCTTCGCTCGCCCGCCCGCCGCCGCCGCCGCCGCCGCCGCCACCGCCGCCACCGCCGCCACCGCCGCCGCCGCCGCCGCATGCGCCGTCGGGAGCCGCTCATTGATTCAACCCTCCGCGCGCGATACGCTTCGGCGACGCGCCGGAGCATCCGCCCCCCCCTCTCCCCCCACGTCGCCGCCCCCCGCCCTCGCGCCCTTGCGGACCGCCCTGCCACCGCACTGGTGGCTCTCGCCGCCCGAGCTCGGACTGCTGTCGTTTTGTCTTGCGTTGTTCTTTCTGTTTCGGGACTCTGTCGCTGGACGCCCACTCCCGGCATTCGTACCCGCAATCCCGCCCAACGTCCGTGCCTGGCTTCTGGGCCGACATCCGAACCCAACAACCGAACCCGACATCCCCGTTCAACATCCTCGCCCGACATTCTTGCCCGACATTGCTACCTCCAAGCCATAAACTTCCTAACATCACCACTTCCCAGTATCAGTACAGTCTTCTTGGTGTCTTTCCCATCGACATCTTTCTTCATTATACCTTTTCGACTTCTAATGCCCCTTGCCCCTTCATCCTGGACTGTGCTGCCCGTGACTTCTCCTTCTCTCATTACGCACCCACAGCGACGTTCTCGTCTCCTCTTCTCTCTCGTGCAATTTCCGGCATTACTTCGTTCATACAGTACTAGTCAACGTAGTAATAACCAAATCCGCACTTTTGTGATGGCTCATTACTTGGTCCAGCCTCCACAACTCGGACTCTGTTCTGCCGCACAACTATCCCGGATGAACTGCCTAGTCTTTGAACTTTTCAGTATGGATTATGTTTTTCACACTCATTTACAATTATCCCAATGCATGGTGCAGCAATTCTTCTCGTCTCCATGTTGAAATTCAGGCGCAGTTCGGTAACTTAATGCCCATTTGTCTTATCCCGTCTTACTGCAACTTTCTTCTTGCAACATTGCTTTGATCCCTTTTCCGTTTCTCATGCTCACTTCGTCTTGTCTACTTGACATTCTTGCCCTCCCTGCACTTCCAAATATTTCCAACGATTCTCCTTACTTCACACTTTCCATCACTCTTCATCTTTTCCACCCGTCCTTTCCATCCTCACTATTCCCTCGGTCGCCATACGTTCACTCTTTTCCCCATCCTCGCGCATTTCTCGGCATTTCTCACGGTACGGCTATACTTCATTCTCATTTCCCCTCTCTCCCTCATTATCTCCCTCCCTCTATCTCGCTTTGAACGGCCTTATCCTTTCTTTCGACCCGTTCCTGCAGCTCTCACTCACGACCTCTCTCTCCTCTCGTCTTCCGTACTCGCACATCCTGCCATTTTCCACGGTTTGGTCGGGTACTTCATACACTCCATCTCTCTCTCTCTCTCTGGTCATCCCCTCCCCCTGTCCCCGCCACCCCCGCTCTCCACCCCTCCTCGCTCCAGCAGCGCTGCGCGCGTCGGCGTGATCCCCCGACACAGGCGCCTGTCACAAGCGCCGGGCGCGCGGCGAGGCGGAGGCGGCGGCGGCAGGCAGTGCGGCGCTGCGGTCGCGTATTTATCGAGGCGCTTGTACTACGCTGCGGAGAGATCATAAACAGCGGCTCGCCGCTCTTTCACGTGCTGAAACGCGGCCTGGCCGGGTGTACACTCGCGGGCGCGGCGCTGCTGGCACGCGGACCCCGTGCGCGCGCGCGCCGCTCCCATCGCCCCGCGCCGCCACGGGAAGCGCTGTAGACGCTCGGGGCGGGGGCGGCGGGCAACCGCGGAGAGCAAGATGGCACCCGCTGCCGCCTGGCGGAAGAGGGCGCGTGGGTGGAAAATGTGTTCTGTGCTGGAGGGAATACAATGGGGTGGCCCGGGGGTGGGGTGTGACTCTTCCTTGGACCTAGAAATGTGCTATTATGAATAATGAAATGAAGACCTCGGGGTCCTGTCACTTTATGAAGTTTTGAGAGAAAGAGAAGTTTAAAGATTTCCATACATAAGTAACATAGAGACATGTATATGATATTTATATTTAACAATCTATCAACATTCACAAGATGAAATATTCGCAAGTTTTAGAGACATTTATGCGACGCTCCAAGGTCTTCAAATGTATTAATTTCGTATTACTGGCTTTCGTAACACGTTTTAACTTTGGCTGGTATAGCAGATTTAGCCAAAATGTTTGATTTCTTTTCATCTCAAAATCTCTTCGTTCTTTCGTAGTGTTCTTCTATCAATGTCCTATTTTTTTGTTATCTTTTATGTGATTATTAATTAATATTTATCTAAAATGCATGAGATAATAGGGTCAGAGGTTTGTGTGACAACGAAATTATTTTCAGTACTCTACCTCTGAACTTATTATTGGCATTTTTTCTTAACGTTAGTTTGTGTCACACAAATAAAATTAATACATAAATATTAATTAAAAACATATTTAAACATTAACCCAACCTGAATAGTTGAATGAAATATTTGCAGTACTGAAAACAACTCAATGAACAATCGTAACCTTGGTATTAATTTTGAATGACACGACCGCAGCATAAGAAAAACTCTCACTAGGCTATTTTTGCTCAACTGAAAATAATTAAAGAATAATTTCGTGCAAAAAAATCAAATTAGAAATAATCCACGCAGAAACAATTATCTTTTAAAAAACGAAATTCTTACTTTAGAACTTCATACATTTAGAACTTGCCGCTTGTGATTTTCCGATTCAATATTAAAGATATTGTTTTGAAATAAAATTTTGTTATAATTTCTGGCATTTTGATATAATAACATTTTAGCTTAATAAAAATTAAACGGAGTAACTTCTTATTAATTACTAAATATCTTTAACACCTTCATAATCATGATAGTAACACGGTTAGTCCTTCGTGAAGGATTTTATCTCGATTGTTTTTATCACTACTTTTGTAGTCGGGACGTGAGAAAAGAACGGAAAGGTTTAATCGTACTTTCGTAAACAGATTTAACTAATTCTACATTATTGCTATGCAAATACAGTGCACGAAATATACAAGTACAGTGAGGTAAGGTCCGACAGGATATTTGCATTAACTTTTTTTCCTTTCCATCGAATAATACGGTGATGTGGTAATACTCATAAAATAAAGCAACTCGTTTTCTTACTTTGCCTACAAATAATCGTGACGTCGAAGCAATTAACCTTGTAGTCGTACTATGGTAATACTCTTGCAGATGAGATTGATAGTACCCATACAATTAAATTTACGATTGGTAGTTTTCGTGAAGAACATCGCCACCGCCACTAAATCATGCTCCCCCCTGATGCAACAACCCGTCTTTCGTGAATCTCCCATCGTCTCCTTTCACCGTTTACTTCACGTGTTTCAACACTTCTCACGATCAGACCCGATTACTAATTTAAATCAGTTAGTGAAAGCGTCTCTCGCATGTTGTTTAGAATGCAGCTCAAATGTTTGGCGAGTCCCCGGCTATAAAACGATACAACCCAAAACACAAATCCCGGACACTTCTCAAGGTTGATCTGCCTGTGGATATATGCATGAAGCGGCGCCTTTCGTTCTGGAAGCTTCTTTCCGAAGCGCGAAGTACAAAGGCCTTCCCGGGCATTTCGCATCTTCTATCTCGTCTTATCTTTAATTCAAAGTCTCCCTTCTCCCTTTGAAGATCCCTTTCGAAGAAGGAGGTTCCCCCTAGGAGCAGCACGAAACGCGGGTCGGGCGGTCGAGCAGCGTAGGGCATCAGAACAGAGGAGACCCGGCGTCTCCGGAATAAAACGCAGTCTTCCCCTCCTTGAAGCTGCGAGAGAGTTCCGTTCGCTGAAGAGCTCTGGGAACGGGAGAGGATTCCCCGACGGACGTATGGAATTCGTCGTTCTTTGGAATACGAAGGGAAACTTAATCCACGGAAAGGTCACGAAAAATTGATTCTTGGAATGAACTTGTCTTTTGAATCGTGTAACATAGTTTTCTGACGCGCTAGAATCAGACGGGGGTAAGTCTATTTACTACATACACTGTACGTATACTATGTTCTGTTTTTCCTTTGTAAATATACTACTTTAATTCTGCTATAAGAAAACAATCGTTCGAGCGCGAGATGACGAGCATTCTCGTCCGTGGTCCGCGATGTTTTCATTCAGAATGTATTTTTACAAAACACGAAATAATGATAAGAAAGTCCCACCCCTGCGACAAAGTTAAGATCTGATTATTTGCAATTTAGAACACAATATCAATTATAAATAAGCAAGGCTCAAAAACCTCCATCAACTTGCAAAAGTTCAATATTTTTCGGAGTCTCGTTAGAACCAAAACATTTTAAAAAGAGAGATTTTTCCCTTAATGAAATCTGATTATTAAAGATATATTTTAAGATAAGGTCATGTATAATTTTCGAAAATTGAGTATTTTTCGCGTAATTTTACGTGAAAATACAGTCGAAAAAGTACGTGCTGTTTTAGCATCACTAGATTTTTTTTTTCATTTATTGCAACCAACTTTCCGAATCATCTGCAACTCCTGCAACTCATTTATTATTGCATCTCCTATATTACGCATGTACTGTTACAAGGCATTTCCGAAAGTGAGCCTCCATCGGCGCACGCCAGTGCCCACGGTGAGCAGCCGCGACTATCCCGAAGGGGTGGTCCCTCGGGGGGCGGCGGGGCCGGCGCTGCGGCGCGTCGCAGCGCGCAGGCGCGTGTGCTGCGGTCTCCTAGGCAACCGCAACAATGCCCCGCGCCCCGCAGGGGCCGAGCCGTCCGACGCCACCGCCGCCGACACGGGCGCCCGGAGCAGCGGGGGCGGGGCGGAGCGGAGGCGGTGGGAGGAGGGGGCGGGGCTGGAGCGAGGCTGGAGCGGGGGGCGGGTAGAGCAAGGGCTGGGGGCGGGATGAGGGCAGGGCCAGGCAGAGCAGGGGCGGCGAACGGCTGCGAGCGGCACGAGGGCGGCGCGAGGACGGCAGGGCGCGGGGGCGGCGCGGGGGCGGTGGGAGGAGGGGGCGGGGCTGGAGTGGGGGCGGGTAGAGCAAGGGCTGGGGGGGGGTGAGGGCAGGGCAGGGCAGGGCAGAGCAGAGCAGGGCGGGGCGGGGCGGCAGACGGCTGGGGGCGGCTCGAGGGCGGCGCGAGGGCGGCGGGGCGCGGGTGGTGGCGCGGGGGGCGGCGCGGGGGGCGGCGCGGGGGCGGCGCGGGCGTTCACACTCGCCGCCGCCGCCGCTTGATGATGTCCCGCCAGACGTAATAGACTCCGCGCGCGCGCTCCAGTGCTCGCTGCCGCCCCGCCCCCCGCGCCGCCATGGCGCAGCCTCCGATACACGGCTGGCGCTGCCACAGCGGCGGCCATTGCCTCTCTGCGGACGCTGCGCGCGCTCCTCGTTGCTTCGTTTGTCAGTCGAGCGCCGCGACGAGTGCGGTTGGTGAGCGAGCTTCAACATCGTTTATCAACTTGCTTTTTGCTCTCCTCGTCTTCTTTTTAAAACACTCTAGTTTTCAAAAAGTTTGGGTACTACTCTTTCCTGGCCTCTCAATATTTCCCTAACCAAATTGTTGGTCAATTCGTATTGTCCACGCTGTGATAATGTTCACTCTTTGGTTAGAGAAAGGGGGAGGAAAGCGAAGAGTGGGTGGGGATGCGGAGGACTGTAATGGGCCTTCTCTAACCAACGTGATGCACGCCGCGCCGGGCCGTGCTGCCCGGGACGGGGGAGAGGGATTGGGCTGGTTGATTGGATGGACCTCTGAGTTGACGGGGTAAGTTAATGAAGAAATTGACCTTGCAGAAGTTATTTTCCTTTTTTGTACAGCTGTGCGGTCCTTCTGACTGGAGTTGACCTGCTTTGCCTGCGTTGCCGTCTGCGTTGCGTAGTGGAGATGTTGCAGGAATACAGGTCCCGCACAGTGTGGTGTCGGGCCCGTAAACAGCCTCCCTGCAGCGCACGCGGCCCTCCTGAGATGGGTCGGACCAGTCACGGCACCCTCAGGTGTGAGAGGCACCGTTCGGCGAAGCTCACACCGACGCACCGCACCCGCACCGACAAATGAGCATCGTGCCGGACTGCCGCGGGCAGCGTTACGCGTTGCGCGAAGCGCAATAACTAATGGGATGCTGGATCCTCTACTGCCGAGGGCAGTGTTGCGACACGCGCGAAGCGCACTGGCTCTATACGTGGATCTCCACTGCGAGGGCAAGCTTTGAGAGATGCGCGAAGCGCACACTCGATCACGCGCAGAGAAAAATGTGAAAACACGTTGTTCCCGGGCTCGCGGAGCGTCGACCAGTGCAGTCTCCCTGGGAATGTGCCGTTAGAGGCTGTATAGCAGACACGGGGGGAAGGGCCTTCTGGAGGGGGTAGCAGGCCCTTCGGCGGCCTGTGGGTGGCCGCCGGGGAAGGGGGAGGCGGCCGTGGGCGCGCCGGCTCCGTGCGGCGGATGCATGAGGAAAAGCCTGCGGGGGCTTTGCGGAGTGTACGGAACATAGACTCCCGGGCTCGAAGCGAAGGCGAGAATGAGAAGTGGGGGGTGAATTAATTGTTTTCGTACACGACGCGAACGCCCGCGTTACATTTCTGATGGGAGTGGGCATAGGCGATGCACTGCGCGTACATATTCACCTGTGGCAGTTTTCACTTTAACTACTCTTACACGATTGTCTGCCCCAGGCATTATCTGTGTAATTCGCCCTAGGCGCCCACTGACAGGGCGGGAGCTGGTCATCCGCAAGTAACACTACCGTGTCTACCTTTAAATTCTGAGACTTTGATTGCCACTTCTGCCTACGCTGTAATGAACTGATATAAGTTTTTGACCAGTGGTCCCAGATCTGCTGTGTCAGTGCTTGAATTCTCTTCCAGCGTTGCATGTGATCAATATTCTGAGAGACTGGCTTGTAAACCGGAAGTGCTTCGATTGGTCGCTGAATGAGAAAGTGACCCAGGAGATAGATAGTTGAGTCGTCTGGATCTTCAGTCATTGGCATGATAGTCCGCGAGTTAAGAATTGCTTCGATTTTAAGCAGTCAAAGTGGAGAGTTCTTCGAATGTGAAAATTCGATTTTTGACTGTTTTTCTTAAAATTGTCTTGAATGATTTGACTGTTGATTCCCAGAGACCACCCATATGAGGAGACCGCGGGGGAATGAAATGCCACTGAATGTGGCGCGTTGCACCGGCTTGCTGTAGTGTGGATTGTACCACAGGGTTTGCGAGGAAATCTGTACACTTGCGCACGTTCTTTGTCCGCTCCTTTGAATGTACTAGCATTGTCTCAGTTATATAGCTCGCGGGAGACCCCTGCGACTAGAGAATCGATCTAATGCTGCGAGAAACGCGGCGGTGGTGAGATCCGATACGACATCGCAGTAGACTGCTTTAGTACACATGCAGACGAATAACGCAATGTAGACCCTTTGTAGTGACACGTGATCTGGGCCCTCCGAGGCGGGCGACCATAGGACCCATATACTCGATACCGGTGTTTTCAAATGCCGGAGATGGCGTAACTCGGGCAGCAGGAAGCTGACCCATTTGCTGGGACGCGAACAGTTTCTTCTCCCTAAAGCCATGTAATGCATTTTTTCACTATATTTCGTATAGTTTGCCTTGTGCTTGGTATCCAGTACCTCTGCCTAATACTTGCCATGACCGACTGCGTGCCTGCGTGAAGTATTTATGATGCACATGTACTATGAGAGACTTAGTTAAGTGATGTTTAGACGGCAAAATAATTTGGTGTCTTTGATCGAATGGTAGGTTCGATGCAGCTAGGGCGCCCGCTAATTCTGATTAAGCCGTCCGCGTACAATGCAGTGCTGCTAGGGGGCCAGGGGGCTTTTACTGATACTTCCTGCCCGCCGGTCGCAAGGAGTGCAATTCGGGACGCGAAAGAATCTGCTGTACTACTCTGGCCTACGAGCAGTTCAGCTTGCTCTATTCCACTGACTAATTGACTGCCGCTTCGTCTGATTTTCCTTGTGCCGACAGTTGTGAACAAACCGGAAACACCAGCCTATAGTCCGGATGATGTCCGAATTACTGTGAATATTCGAATAAACGACATGAGCATGAGGAGGAAATCTCGCGTGAGTGGGCCGGACATGTGAGATCGGTTCTCTTGCTGTTTGCGCAACGGTTAATGTTTGTCACAAACTGGGG
>JAHLJT010008756.1:64629860-64803397 GCA_031308135.1 Acheta domesticus
CAATTATGTGATTTTGAGTATTTCTTAAGGCAATTATGACACAGCCGCTGTTGACGGACATGAGAAAACCTTGCCTCTTGTGATAGTTCGCGGAATTTGTTACATTGATGAAGCATGTGTCCGTGGGCACAAAAGGAACATTTATTTCCGCTATTGTTGCTCGCATTGTTAGGTGGTCCCTGCCAATTACGGGCCACGACTTGTTTGGGTTCAGGGGGCGGTTACTGTTTGGATAGGCGTACCGGCACTGTTAATTGCAGCGATTTGTACTGCCGTTCGCAAAAGTTGTAAAAGTCCTTCAGTTGAGGATTTTATCTAATGGCGCGTTTCGTTCCCATTCTTGCACCACTGCGGGAGGACAATGCGCAAGGAATGCGATGAAGAATGAGTAATTCACTCAAAGGAACTTCTAACTCTAAATTGTCGAGAGCCGTGGCATGGGTTTGATAATGGTCAACGAATTGTCGCCATGTTTGTGGATTAGTAGAATCCAACACAGGAGGGCATTCTAATGCGGTGATGTGGGCGGTTGCTAGCAAACGCGGATTTTGGTATCGCAAATTTAGAGCGTGCCACGCTAATGCAAAGCTATTCGGCCCACTGGGAATTGTAAAACAATTTGTTTGCATTCTGCGGGAAGAGCTTGGACAAGGTAGTGCCATTTTTCAAGATCGGTGGCATTCTTATTTTCAATTATCAGCGCAGTAATAGATCTTTGAAACCTTGCCAATCTTCATCACGGCCGGAGAACCGAGGACTAGGAAGCTCAGGAAGCCTGACTACACTGGACGGCATTTCATGTGAAGAGCGATGTGAGTCTGCCACAGATGGTGTAGTCTCACGGAATGCAGAATGTTTCCGTAATGAAGCATTTACCTTCGAGGATTAAAGCGAAATAACGGTTTTCAAAATCGAATTCTTGTTCTGCATCTGGGAAATTGTCTGATAGCTGTTTGGAATCATCTTCGTAGGTTTGCCAAACTTTAAGAATACGTTCTTTACGAGAACCTAATTGTTCGTACGTTTCCTCATCGACCTACTTCGAAGCTTTGAATAAAACGTGCCTGGTTGTCTATGATTTTAACTGCCGCCGAGCATGCGGCTTCAAGCTTTTTCCGGAGTTTTTCTGCCTTTTTCTGCCATATTAAATTCTTGTTTCTAACTATGATTAATAATTAATTTCTGGACTAAGATTAGGACTCGTGCGGTACGCTAACACGCACCCGAACACCTGGGAATAACCTTGAAAACTATGATTAAGAAATCGATCAATGACTGTGCGGGAACCTGCATTCCTGTAACATATTGAACACACGCATGCCACACACCTTATAACTAAACTTACTCACTACACAAATTAATTGCATCATCAAACATAAATTAATGAAAAATTTGTTTAACACTGAAGAGAAAAAGTATCATTGAATTGTCTTTGCACAAACCTAGATTAACAATAATAGCGGTAACACTGAAGAGAAAAAGTATCATTGCATTGTCTTTGCACAAACCTAAATTAACAATAAATAGCGTTAACACTGAAGAGAAAAAGTATCATTGCATTGTCTTTGCACAAACCTAAATTAACAATAAATAGCGGTAACACTGAAGCGAAAATCAACTCTGAATTGCATATCACATAACATTTAAATTAATAATGAATTGGTTTAACACTGAGTTGAAACATAACACCGCATTGACTTTGCATTAGAGCAAAGGAAATACTACTGATTAGAATGATTACTTACAAATTAAGCTTGCCCTGACGATTAAAAAATGAGTGTTCACTAACAAAGTTAAATCATATAAATAAATTGAACTACACACAGACAAGCAATTACTTTAAGACACAGAATTGAAATTAAAGATTATATCTGACTACAATACACAAATTACACTGTTCAACATAGAAAACATTATTATCCTTTGAAACTCTGCAAAGTAAATAAGCATGTGCAATGACTAGAATTTAGCAAAAATTGTCAACTCAGATATCCGGCCCGGAGGACCAACTTGGTTAGAGAAAGGGGGAGGAAAGCGAAGAGTGGGTGGGGATGCGGAGGACTGTAATGGGCCTTCTCTAACCAACGTGATGCACGCCGCGCCGGGCCGTGCTGCCCGGGACGGGGGAGAGGGATTGGGCTGGTTGATTGGATGGACTCTGAGTTGACGGGGTAAGTTAATGAAGAAATTGACCTTGCAGAAGTTTATTTTCCTTTTTGTACAGCTGTGCGGTCCTTCTGACTGGAGTGACCTGCTTTGCCTGCGTTGCCGTCTGCGTTGCGTAGTGGAGATGTTGCAGGAATACAGGTCCCGCACAGTGTGGTGTCGGGCCCGTAAACAGCCTCCCTGCAGCGCACGCGGCCCTCCTGAGATGGGTCGGACCAGTCACGGCACCCTCAGGTGTGAGAGGCACCGTTCGGCGAAGCTCACACCGACGCACCGCACCCGCACCGACAAATGAGCATCGTGCCGGACTGCCGCGGGCAGCGTTACGCGTTGCGCGAAGCGCAATAACTAATGGGATGCTGGATCCTCTACTGCCGAGGGCAGTGTTGCGACACGCGCGAAGCGCACTGGCTCTATACGTGGATCTCCACTGCCGAGGGCAGCTTTGAGAGATGCGCGAAGCGCACACTCGATCACGCGCAGAGAAAAATGTGAAACACGTTGTTCCCGGGCTCGCGGAGCGTCGACCAGTGCAGTCTCCCTGGGAATGTGCCGTTAGAGGCTGTATAGCAGACACGGGGGGAAGGGCCTTCTGGAGGGGGTAGCAGGCCCTTCGGCGGCCTGTGGGTGGCCGCCGGGGAAGGGGGAGGCGGCCGTGGGCGCGCCGGCTCCGTGCGGCGGATGCATGAGGAAAAGCCTGCGGGGGCTTTGCGGAGTGTACGGAACAACTCTTTAATATGCGATGTATACTTCTTTAATTTTTGTTATTTTTATGTAGACTGTCTATTTTTTCGTCTTTTTATCGTTTTCGTGTTCTATTCTGAAGTTCTAATTCAAATTATTCCAAACAACATACAAATAAGCTTCTTTAAAGTTGTATGTCACTTACAAACATTTCTTTACATGGTGTTTACATCCACCAAACCACAACCCCGACTATTACCACTGATGTATCCACACACCTTCCGTATTGTTTCCTCCCAGAGCACATTATCCACTTTCAGCCGCTCTCCATCCCGTTTCCTGTCCCCATCTCCGCTCTCATCATCACCGCGAGTTCAGTTCCCGCTCGCGCCTCCATCACCAGCTCCGCCCCCGCGCCGTCACCGCCCGCCCGCGGCCGCCTCCGCCGCCGCATCGATTGCGGAGCTGAGAGGGGTCCCGTACGCCACGTCTCTGCCGGCGCGCTGTTTACGCGCGGGGCGCGGGCGGGAGGGCGAGAGGGGGGCGAGGGCGGGGGAGGGGCGTGGGCGAGGGTTGGCGAAGGGCGAGGGGGGAGCGAACAGCGAGGGGGCGCGCCGATTCGGCAGACTAATGAGAGCGGATTACGAAGTGGCTCCGGCTACCACTGCAGCCCTGCGGGGGAGGCGAGCTAGCTTCGTTTTGCGCTCTATTGGTCGCGCCGCGCCGCGCCGCGCCGCGCCGCGCCGCCCCGGCCGGATCACATCGCGCGCGCGAGGGGGACGCACACAGTCGCACACAGACACGCCGGGAGAGCTGCAACTGAGCGCTCGCCACTCGCTTTGTTTTTGCTTTTGTACGGGACGCCGACGTACAAGGAGAGACAATGAACGTATTAGGAGAAACAAAAAAAAATTTAACACGAAAATTAAGTACGTTTGTACCAAAAAAACGATCAGCATTTTTTGATTTTTTTATCTAAAAGGCGAAAAAGATCAACAAAGTGGGTAATTGAAGGATTTGAGTAACGTCAATGAAACTTTAGAGGAAAATTCTCAAGTGTAAATTAGCAGTGAAAAAGGAATAAGATATTTAATTAAGGACGCGAAAGAGATCACATTACGAAAATTTTGACAGTGAGGCGGCTGGTAGATGGAAAGAAGCCTAAGCTTAAAGAGAGGAAGGAGTTGATAAAATAACAAAGGAAGAAAAAAAGTACTTAGATGATAAACTGCTTATGCAAGGAAGGAACTCAGGAAACGGTAGTATATGATAACAAGGGGCAGAAAAAAAGACAGAAGAGAGAAATGAAATGGAGAGAAAGGATTTGGAAAAAGAGGGAAGGCGGGAGAATCCCAGGCAATGGAGTGGGAACGCCCACGTGCCGATTGGCCAAACGAGAGGATATGCGCCGACCAGCGTGCTGATAAAAAATCAATGCAACCGAATTGCAAACATGCAGAATCAACACGCGTGTATTTACAGTGGCGAGGCGGCCAATCGCTATACGCAACGGCGACGCGCGAACGTGTTGGCGCCATTCCTGCCAACCTCACTCCGCTGCTGCTGCATTCACCCACACCGCGCTCGCCACCGCCTCTACTACTCCTAGCCACTGCCCGAATGTTTCAGCTGGCTCCACGCTACCGCACTGCCCACATTGTTAAATACGACTGGACTTTTAATGCTCCCAAGGATTTTCGTGTATATGCTTTAAATGTAATGTCCAAATGGTGAAATAGTCATTAAACAAAATATTTAGGGCTTTCCACGTATTAGTCAGTAGTGCACCGATTTTCATGAAGTATTCTGTTGTTCCTGAGGAAATGTTTCTGAAGTGAGTTCGGTGAAAATCAAAACGTTTATGGTCGTTCAGAAATGCATCGCTGAGTGAGGTGCTTAGAGCTTGCTCCGACTGGGACTGCCTCGTTGGAGGAGTTATCACCAGGAGAGCAACCTGCTAGCTAACGTGTAAGTCAGCGATGGATCTCGTGTTCCAGCAGGCAGAATCCCTTCCTCTCGTGACGTAACATGCACTACACTCACGTGACTAATGACCAACTTTTTTGACGAGCCTGGGAACATTAAATTCTCCCTCAGTCACATCCCTCCCTGCTGGTGTCTCTGCAGCGACTTTGACCCGAAGTCCTCTGATTCGGGTCCCGATGGTGGGGGATTTTTGACGCTAGCTAGGTGGAATTCAACCTCTCACTGGAAGAGAATTACCGCGGCCTGCTGCTTTGTTCGGTAGTCTTCCGTGGTATTCTCCGATCGAAACCACGCGTATGTTGGAGCACTATCAAACTGCGATCGGACCAGGCATGAGCCACTGACCATGCGCGATGTTTCCTTCCTCATCTTTGTCTCTTCATTTCCCATTATATTCTGTCTCACTCTCTCTCTCTCTCTCTCTCTCTCTCTCTCTGTGTCTGCCTCTCTTTCGCTCTGTGTCTGACTCTTTCTCTGTATCTGTCTCTCTTACACACACACTTACAAGCACTTAACTACCACACACGCCTATCGGGCGTTAACGGCAATGGCGGCACGCTCAAACGCCCCGACGCGACGCAACGAGTGCACGCGGACGTGTTCGTGCGGAGCGACGCGCTGGCGGGCGTGGCGCGCACTACGCTTCGGCAGGCGCGTTATTTATATTTGCTTTCGCTTGCAGCTTGTTGCAGCGGGTCTTTCACGTCTGTCAGTGGCCCGGCCGTTCGGTGCACGATTCATCGCCGCCGCCGCCGCCGCCGCCGCCTCCGCCGCCGCCGCCGCCGCCGCCGCGCGACGGCCGCAGCGGCGCCGCGGAGTCGTCGGGCGCGGTGACACGGCGGATAGCTGGAGGTGGACGCGCGGTGGAGGTAGTTCGCGTGGTGTGGATGGACGACAAATGAGACCGTAATGGCGGATTTGAATGAGAAGGACCGCAAGAGTACACAATGCATCTCATTTCACTGGAATAAGAGTTTGAAAATTCGCCTCTCGCCGCAGATCGGATTTCGAAATATTTTGGAATGGTTGATCAGATTTGGAATACAGTGACGAATGCGGTTGGTGAGCAAGGATAAGCTCACATCGCACATAATTAGTATGTTGAACAATGAAAAAGGTTCTATTGTGTCCAAATAAATGAAGATATTCAATAAATAGCACTCGTAGAAATGAGGCCAAAATCACCTACAAGAGATACAGTTAAAATTTTTGTTTTGTAAATAAAAATACTTTAAATGTAATGAACCCGCTTTTCCTTACTACCGTTTGAAATATGTGTTAACACTAATCCAAGTAGCTTCGTTCCTAATACATGGAATACACGAAAAACACCTTTTTAAATATAATATTGAAATCTAGCTTCTGAAATGGAACCTAATAAATTGTGAAACAACCAACACAGCTGAGTATATTTTTCTGAATCATTAGAAAGATGTTCACTTCATATTCGGAATATTTGTTTAATTATTTAGTGTTCCAACACTGTTATGAATTCGTTTCTCCCGCAGGAAAACGGACAAGCGAACTCAAGCGCAGGCTCATAAATTTCACCCAATTCCACGAAAGAGGAAAGGTACGGAAACACTGAATTTGAAACTACTCCAAGTCTTCGACTTCCCTCTAGGGAGCCTCCGCCAGGAAGCTGCGAAAGGAGGCCGCGACGGAGCCAGAGAAGGATGGAGGGCGGCGAGCGGCGGCTGGAGGAAGAGGAAGGGGGCACCAGAAGAAAGAAGGAGACAGAGAAACGAAAGTAGAGGAAGCACCGTGTGCGGAGATGGCATGAGCGGGTGGGACGATGAAAGCAATGGAGAAGGTAGCTGTGACGGAGAAGGCAATGACGGGGAATGTAGTGACGTGAAAGCTAGTGGCGAGGAAGAACCTAGAAGAGGAAAGGGAAGAGACGGGAGAGGTAATAACAAAAATAAAGGCAGGGGTGGGGAACACATTAACGGGGAATCGGTCACAGGGAAAGAAGTGATGGACGAAGCCTTCGGAGAGTGGAGTGCATGAGTGGTGTGCAAATCAGTGACGGAGGCGAGTAAGACAATGTGCCTGAGTGGATTGCATGAAGTGGTGATGAACGGGGTAGGGGTGTGAAGGCCTGCATGGAATAATGTAGAGGTGAGCAACTCATTGAAGGGAACGAGTACTTGGCGAAGACAATGCACAGTGGAGAGGCCAGAAGGCAACGGTGAAGATTGTGGTATGACAGCAGGAGCGGAGGCGTCCGCAGGGGCGTCGGAGACGGCGTAGGCAGGAAACTTCAGTCTGGAGAGGGGGTGAAATGGCGCAGGAGAGGGCGGGGGAAGTAGAGAAGGCAGCAGGAGCGACGGGGAGCGCAACGTCAGGCCTGGAGCGTCGACAAGCCGCGCGCCGCGTCGTAACTCACTCGTTCATTAAGCTTTAAACGGCGGAACCCGCACCAGCACACGGCAGCGGAACGGCCGCCGCTCCCGTCAGCCCCGCCTCCGCCACCGCCTCCGCTGCCGCCCCCGCTTCGGTTTTCGTCCCGCCTTAAACTCTACTTTCGCCTCCGCCTCCAACTCTGCCTCCGCCTTCGCCTGCGCCTCCGCCTCCGCCTCTGCCTTCGCCTTCACAATTGCCCTCACATCTGCGTTCAACTCCTCCTTCACCTCCGCCTTCACCCCCGTCTCTACCACCGCTTTCGGCTTCGCCTCCACCTTCACCTCTGCCTTCACCGTCGCTTTCATCTCGTCTTCACCTTCGCCACCTTTCTTGCGATCACCTTTGCCTTCATATCCCCTTTCACCGCCGCCTTCGCTTCCGTCTTCACCTCCGCTTACGTCTTTGCCTTCTTCTCCACCTCCAGCACATCCTCCACCTCCCCTCCGTTCCAGTTCCCTCCCCTCTTCATGTCACTCTCACCTCCGATGTCCACGCGGCGGCGCTTTATTCTTGGTTCAGACCAGCGGAAGATAATTAGGACAGATTCTAAAATATTTGAGCATTACCAGAAACTACATCGTTTCGCCAATTGTATTTTTGCACCGGCCGAATAAGTTCAACGCCAACTAACAACCCTTCAAAATTTTCAGTTCATTTGTCGGAGGTTCGGGATAGGTTTCAGGAATGATTTATTTCGTTCAAATATCGTCTCTAGTAAGATAGAAAATGTTACAGTTTAATTTCCTCCTACATTCAAGTGTCACTCCGCGAATCTTCACTGTGACAGTGGGAAACTCACATGTGTGCGATGCCGATACGTCAAAGCAGGAGTGACGCCCAGGAAACTATATTTAGTTGGGAGCAGTCGGTCAGCAGTTGCTTACATCCCGGATGTGTGAATGGGTGACCACGCCTTCCGCTTCTCGACACTAGACGCTCCGGAACAAACACACAACTAAAACAAACACTCGACTATGGGCGCCAAGCCATTCGGAAATTTAAACGATTCTCCAGTTCTAAAACAGGTTTCAAAATCCTATCTACAACATATCTGTTTCAAATAAAAATACGTTTTAAAATGATATTCAGGTGTGGATTACAATTAGCAGCACCGTGATCGAAAATCATTTAACTTGATTTCTCATTGTAAAATAGAAATGATGAATACTGTTATTTAGAGTGATATTATTTCCTAGGAGTAAAATAACATTTGTCGGGTCAACAGTTTAATTTTACGCGTTTACGTTGATTACGCGTGACACAGATTGATTTCGCGATCCAATGTTAGAAATCAACAAGAAGAGAGTGTTCTAAGTTAGTGCTGCACTATATCACACATTGAATCATTTTGGTATTTAGTTAAATGTTACTCAACGAGAGGTGCTGCATAGGCAGAGGGAAGTAAATCAGGTAGAGGAAATTAAAATTTCGCGTTCGCTCCGTTGTTCGGAGCGCGTCGGCTCTGCAGCCATTCCATTTGCAGGCCCGCACCTTTCGCTGCCTCCGCGCGACGGCAAAACGACTGTTAACACGGCTCGGCCCGTGAGTGACGCATTCGCCCCGGGCATCTCTAAATTAGAGGGCGGCGCTCCGCAAGTGGGCGGCCGCGGGAGGGCGGGCGGGCGTTGGAACGGGCAGCGCGAGAGGAAGATTGCGACGAAGCAGAAGCAAAGCAGGGTGAAGCTAGGCATGGAGGCGGGGCTGAGAAGGAAGGTGGGGATGATTAGGAAGGCGGCGCTGGGCAGGATGGGGCTGTACAGAGCGGTGTGACTGCGCGAGGCCGTTCGGCATGGGTAGGGCGAGGCTGGGCAGGGTGTGGCTGAGCAGGGCGAGGCTGGCAGGGTGTGCCTGAGCAGGGCGAGGCTGGGCAGGGCGAGGCTGGGCAGGGTGAGGCTGGACAGGGCGAGGCTGGGCAGGGCGAGGCTGGGCAGGGCGAGGCTGAGCAGGGCGAGGCTGGGCAGGGCGAGGCTGGGCAGGGTGAGGTTGGACAGGGCGAGGCTGGGCAGGGCGAGGCTGGGCAGGGCGAGGCTGGGCAGAGCGAGGCTGGGCAAGACGAGGCTGGGCAGGGAGAGGCTGGGCAGGGTGTGGCTGAGCAGGGAAGGGTAAAGAAGGACGGGGAAGAACAAGGAGTGTCAGGATAGTCGGACTTTCGAAAGGACAGGATAGGAGAAGGCGAGACGAGAGCAAGAAGGAATAGCTCGGGTAGAGCAGGGCGAGGAGTATCTGGTCATTCCTGGTTGATGCTGAGGGAAGGAGATGGATACGAGGAGGGGAAAGGAACGGGCCAGATTATGTTGGACGGGCGACACGGAGTCAAGTGGATCGGAGCGGCACGATCGGAGGCGAAGATGCAGCGGGTTAGGATGGTCGGGATTAGAGGGCGTTGGGTGGGTGGTACAGCATTGGACGGACGGAAGAACTGGCGGGAGAGGCTGCAGGTTGGCTGACGTTTGACGAACGTTGAGCAGGTGTTGGGTGAGTGGGTGGATTGGTGGGTTGGCGGTTGGTTGGGCAGGTGGCCGGCAGGATGGTGGTTGGGGCATGGTTGGGCACGTGGCGGGCAGGATGGTTGTTGGAGCATGGTTGGGTGCGTGTTGGATGGGCGTGGCGGGCGGGCGGGTGGACGGGCGAGCGAGCGGGCGGGCGAAGGAGTGAGTGAGCGGGCGGCGGTCGGGTGGGCGGGCGGGCGGGCTGGTGAATGGGCGGGCGGGCAGGCGTGTGGAAAAGCGAGCAGCAGCGCGCGCGGAGATATTTCCAGGCTCCCAGGAGGTCGCGGCGCCTCTTTCAGCGGCGGCAGGCGAGCCGCGAACGCGTTGAGTGCGGCGGTGGCGGCCGGCGATGCATTTCACCCGCCCTCCGCCCGCACGGCCCACCACCACAGCGCTCGCTCTCCGGCGCCAGCGCTTGACCGTCTGCCCGCTTGCCTTTTAACTCGCGTCTTCTTAAATTTTATCGTATGGTTGATTATAACATTGAATAGAAACAATTTATACTATGGTCCGATTAAAATAAGTTGGTAATTGTCAGTTGTGCTTCGGAAGCTGTAGCTTTACACAATATGAGTGTACGATTTGGGTACTTTTATAAGTATTTATTTCAAATGTGTATTTCGTGTCCCGGGAACACGTGCTCAATAATACGCTACCAGTCAACGTCGCTCCTTTCCATTCGCAACTGTCAATCACCAACTTATTTTAATCGGACCATAAACAAAAGTGTTTAGATGCTTATCTATATCATGGTTGAGGAAGCCAAATATGCACATTTATTATGTAATAATGTATCAATTTCGGTAATTTTTTCATGAATTCGTGGAGAAAGAATTCATTCTTAATTCGGGTTGCGAATATTGAAGTTTGACCAAGGTTCAGTGGCATTTAATGTGGGGATTTAGGAGTGTGGAAAACGGAAATTGGAGGAAAGACAATGGATATGTTTGGCTACAGATTCGATATACAGTTCGATGTTCTTTAGAAACGAATCAAGGGGCGTTGATGCCTAACTGTAAGTACTGGTGTTAGAAAACTTGTTGTTTGTTGAGGTGGGTTTTCGCTGCGATAATCTAAAAGGGGCACTCACACCGTTGGACGAATGGCAGACAGTAAGCGAAGACAACGAGTGCTGGACGAATGATCCTGGCCGGGCAGGAACGTGCGGGTGACAGAGCGCGCGGGCGTAGGCGAGAGGGCGGGCATCGCCGGGCGGTCGGGCAGCTGGGCGAGGCGCCTTGACGGTAGTGGGTGGTTGGGAGCTGTCGTGGTCAATCGTGGGCTGTCGTGGATTGTCGTGGGCTGTCGTGCGTGGTCGTGGGCGGGCATGGGAAGTGTGGACGGCCATGAGAAATACGGGCGGTCATGGGCGGTTGTGGGCAGTTGTGGGTGGTTGCGGGTGGTCGTGGGCGGTCGTGGGCGAGGAGGTCGAGCGTGTACGGGTGTGGGCGGGCATGGGCGGGCGACGGCAGGCGGGCGGCGGCGCGCGGAGGCGAGGACGGGGCGGCGGTGTGCTAATTAGCTCCGAACAAACAGCGAATGGGAGGCGCGCGGACAGGCCCCGCGGGGGCGCTGCCGCCTGAGTGCCCGCGGAGCTGGAAGGAGAGGCCGGCGCCCCGGGGACGCGCTACCCTCGCCTCCACGCGCCTCGCTCCGCGGCTGCTTCCGCCAGCTCTAAGGTGTGTCTTGGCCAAGCCCTTCTGGATCGAAGGACTCGCGAAGAAAACACATTTCAACCAATTTTGCAAATGTAAAATATCTAGTAGTATATGTTCATCGAATTTAGATTGACCGGCATCTCACGACATACCATTGATAAAATATGGTCGTGAAATGCAGCAAGAAAGTAAAATACTTTTCTCGTGTTTTGGTTATAGAACCCTATTCAAAAATAGTATCGGAAGATTGGTAAAAGAGGCAAATAAATGTCAAACTGATTACTTGTAAATGAACTATATTGTGTCTCAGATGCTCGCAAGGTCACCGAGTTTGTTTTTGCAAATGCACTTTTGTCCAAACGTTTTGAAAACATGAAACCTTGGAAGCAAATCCATCTAATTTCTAGCCAGAATAAAATCGTTTCGTGTTAAGAGGAAGAGAAACCTGCCACGCCCTCTTTCGAAAGAGCACTGCGGTCATTTCCAACATGCATGAAGTTGGCGGGAACGTACGGATCATCGAAGAAAATTCCCTGACGTGTGTTTAGCTCACGAAATAAATCGTCACTTTCCGCAGAGCGCGTGAACCGAACGTCAGTATTTTAGAACGCGCACGCAGCGGCTCCCTCTCAACAGCGCAGCTTGGGCCAAACGGCGAGGCGCCTCGCTCAGCACCGCGGCCGAGGGATCCCCAATTGGCGTTTTGGTTGGCGAACCTTTCACCCGCATCAAGTTTTCATTCGCACATAAACAAACTCGCTGCCGGAGAGAGGAGAGGCGAGGGCCGTACGCCTCTGCGCCTGCCGGCCGGCGGTGCCCCGCCCCCGCGCGGCCCTCGTGCCTCCTGCGCCGGCCGCCGCGCGCGCTCGCGCCGCTCCGGCCGCCCGCCACGCCCGCCCGCCAGTATCGCAGGGTTGCCTGCCGCCCTGGCCCACCTCGCATCGTCGCAGCGCTCTCAGATCCCGATCTATTCCCTCTGCCTCACTCACGTTTCATCCCATGTCCCTCTCCCAGCCACGACTGTTCCTCTCTCTCCTCGTCCTTTACCGGTTCGCTCCCTGCTGCATCGTCCAGTTCCATCCCTTCCATCCCAGATCTATCTCTTGGAGTTCCATTTCGTCCAGTTCCCTCTCGTCCAGTTCCATCTCGTCCAGTTCCCTCTCGTCCAGTTCCCTCTCGTCCAGTTCCCTCTCGTCCAGTTCCCTCTCGTCCAGTTCCATCTCGTCCTGTTCCATCTCGTCTAATTCCATCTTCGTCAGTTCTCATCTCGTCTAATTCCCTCTCGTCTAAGTTCCCTCTCGTCTAGTTCCCTCTCAACCAATTCAATCTCGTCCAGTTCAGTGTCGCCCAGTACAATCTCGTCCAATTCAATCTCATCTAGTTCTATCTTACCCAGTTCTATACCGCGTAGCTCCATTTCGTCTAGTTGTATTGTATACCCAATTCTATTCTACGCCCGGTATCAACACTGGACAAGGTTGACGAAGGAAAGATCGCGGGCGGTGTTATAGCCCGAAGTTTAGGGTGCTGCTTCGGCATTCGCCAGCTACTGATCGGAGTAATCACTAACAACTATTCATCAGGGTGGCCGACCACGGCAATTCTTCTTCAGACAAGCGGCTGAAGTCGACCCGTCTGCATAGCAAGTGTCGAAAAATCCGCCACCGCCGGGACTCCAAGCCCAGGGCTTCCCAGCGAACGACACTGCAGAGGCAGCGAAGTTGCTACCGAGCTATCACCTTCGTCTTTCCCCTGCGCCTCTAGCCGCCCCCGCATCTGCCTGCCTTCCACCCGCTGCGACCCACCGCCGCAGAGGAGCTTAATCATTTATGAATTGCGTTGCCAGTCTCCGGGCCGCCGCCGCCACCAGCGCACGCGAAGAGAGACGCGCCAAGCGTTTCCTATCAACGTCAGCGCCCCCCGCCACGCCCCGCGCCACGCCACCACTCCCCGACCGCGCAGATCAGAGGCCACGGGACTCCCGAGCCACACGCAGCCACCGGCGCGGAGGAAGGAGCGGCTGCTGGAAACCTTTGTAATATCCTTCTTATATCTTCTGACTGTGTTTGGATTTTAATTATATTTCTCTGTCCAGTTTTGTTAAGACAGTCTTGTATATTTTGATGATCAAAACGTTCAATTTACAACAAATTGTATTAATACCTCAATTGTAACTAAATATATAAGTATGTCTGTATTTAGTCAGACTTCTGAAGAAGAGGAAAAGTTCTCTTTGAAGTGTCGAGAGAAACAAAATTCCAAATTTAGAATAGATGGCCTTTTGTTAACCTTTCGATCATCAAAATATATAAGACTGTCTTAGAAAAACTGGATAAAGAAATATAATTAATATCCTTCTTACTCGAAAATTAAAATAAAAACCTCCTTTTTTTCTTATCCTGTATCAGTGTCAAATCGTAATTAATGTCCTTTATTGGATTCGTTTAAAGTACGTTCGTAGAAAGTAATAAAGAGGTCGGATTTAGATAATTGCTGATCTCTTGTAGAAACAATTCTAGAAAAGCTTTCGTTATTGTACCTAAAGAAAGAGCTTTATTCGAAGTGTAAGAACTCTATACAGCCACATGCAATTTTGTTACAGCGAATGAGGAAGCAGGGCTGTCGCTACATAATAACGAGCAAAGTGGATTGCCTAGTTAAAATCATTAATTGTATGACAATGATAAAGCTCCTGACTGCATATACGAAAAACTATGGTATTGAACTCAAAAAAAAGTATTGGAATAACATATGTAAAGTCGACACCAACATAAATAACAGAGTGGAAACATTAATTTGTTGCACGCCTATCGCGAAATTTTAAGATCACTAAATACGTCTGCAGAGTACAATCGCACCATAGCTACAATGTCTAGTCTAGCCCCTCCACGCAGTTCACACTTTAACATTACGAACTATACTGTTAAATGTACGCAGCCATAAATGAAGATATAATACACAAATAAACTATGTTGACAATGTGACATAAAAATACAATGCACAAACACGACCTTAGACAGGTAAAAATACCATCCGCTGGGCACGACAGCGTGGGTCGCATGCGGTCGCCAGGGGGACCGTCGGTAATGAGTGTTTCCGCTCGCCGCCGCCCGGAGTGGGCGGGGCAGTAGTAGCACGCTAGTGGCCTTGCGACGCTTCGCGCTCGCCTCCCAGACAACTCACTCCGAGACCCATGGAGCCTCACCGCCATTCTGGTTCTGACTGGACGCGTATCAGAGAAAGCCACGTGAAGTACCGGCACTAGGAACCAGGGGGTGGATTAATTTTCCCCCCCTGGGGCAGCGTTGTCAAGGCCGATGCCACGAGCGGGAGTCCGTGGCACGAGTGCCACGACGTAATCGCTCCTTCACGCAGTTCATTACCCCGCCACCAGGGACAACGCCTTCCCTAGTAAAACGGCGGGGTTTCTAATAGTTTCCTTTCCCGACTCGAGTTGCGCAGAGAAGCCGCTACCAGTAGAAGACCGCTGCTACCAGTAGAAGACCTTGACACCACTGCCCCAGGGCGTTTCCCAGCCAACCGCCAGTTAATCTTTACGTCCCGTTGGGACGCATATTCGACCATACATTAGCACACCAACATACTTGCGGGCTCCTCTGATCTGGGGTCGGCAGAACACGAGGTCCTCCATGACAACACATACTTGGACATCGTTGTTTGTTCCATATAAGCGGATTAATACTTGCACTGTATTAGTACGTGGGTTCCCAGTGGATAGTGGCGCTCAATATCTTTTTAGCAAAACATCATGTACGTTCGTGAATTTTCAAAAAGTATATTCAATTTTTTGATTAAATATACAAAAAAGTTATAAGTATCACTTCAAATTTTAAAATTTAGTAATATTATAGATAAGAAATTCTGCCTCATTTACTTAGAGGTGAATATTATTTTGAATTGTACTTCTATTATTATGTGATGCACATTGCGTTTGTTATTTCTGAATGTTCAATATTTCAATATTACGTATTAAGGGACCTTGTGGTTTTGTCATGCTTAGGGCTCGTAAATGTTTAATCTCACCCTGACAGTAACTTCTGGACTGTTCATCAGAAACTACAACAAGGATATGCATCTGCAGCTTCCACTATAAACTTACTCCACAGGAGGTGTTAGGACTAGCCAGTACCCAAGTTTCATTCAGACATTGATATTCATACATGCATCTTAAAGCACATGCAAGTTATCATTATCAAGTAAGAATAAATACTAAACGTATTCTTTTATGATTTTATTTTCCTAAAAACCAACTCCTTTGATGATTTGAATATTCATAAAAATATTCTTACGAAAGAATTGCCGCGTAAAAGAAACCTATAAGCAGTTGAGAAATCTCGTGAAACTTACATTCGTGAAGACAATTCATACGACTAATTTCCTTGAAGAGATAAATTTTCTTCCCGACAGAAATTTGTACTGCCAATACGATAGTGCATGCTTCACCCACTGGTCTTATCGATTCGAACACTCCAGAAGCGGCAACGCCAGCAGCAATGCGAACACCTATTTCCACGCGCCAAACGCTCAATTTGCCGTCTTATCTTTGCTACGCCTACCGCTGGGGACCCGTCGTACCTGGCCATTAGTTGCCCGGGGTGTAATTCCAAGACGTAGAAACGCCTCACCCGCTGCTACAAAACACGTAATTGTATTCAGGCAATTAGGTTGCGTTTTCGACCTGTCGCCAGGCACCGCAACTCGAACAGGATAGAGAAGGGTGCAGTGGTGTAATTTTTCCTTTCGGTGTACTACAGTAACCTAGTAAGAAATATAAAGAAGATCACTTTTGAATTTGTCGATTTCTTTTAAAAAAATACAATATTAAATATATTTCTTGATTTAGTGCGAAGTCTAGAGAATATTTATCTACAATTTGCATTAATTTATCCATGAGCTCAATTAAAAAATTGAGAAATGAAAAGAGTTTTGTGTTTCCAATCCCAATAAAGTTATACCACCCTAGTATTAGAGAGGTTTTCCTTTGTTTTAAAATTTGCTTTCTTTTTTTCATTTCAAATGATACTATAGATGTGGTTAAATGTTTGTAGATAGTTCTTGAATCCATTTGATACTTTTCACACTGCATAATTAAATTTTCGTTTTAAAAACGTTGTTACAACAATTATTTAATTTATGTGTATATTTTATTTCTTTATTTTCCAGCTGGCTTTTGTATACATGCATTCTATTTTGTTGAATGTCCTAAAATAGATTCCTTTCATACATTCTTTTGTTTTCATTGTTAATTTATTCCCTAACTTACAGCAGATCGTGCAAAACTTATAAGTACTTTTGTAAAATCTATGAAAATCCGTATGTATGTTATTAATCATTATTCTCATGCGAGACAAGGACCTTCAAGTTTGAGACAAAGACAAACGGTTGGTGGTGTTCGTTACTAAATTTAATAATATTTGTTTGATGCGGCCAAAACATTTTACGTTCCCACAGAGAAAAGCTTGTAATGTGGAGTTCAATCTCCTTGAAAACAAAATCGTAGCTACTGGCATTGCCTGCAGGCGTCAGCCGGAAGATGGCAGTAAAAGTCACCTTCCGTAGCCGTTGTTTATGTTAATCTTGACATTTCTCCGAAATGTTCACCAATTAGGGCGGGCTCTAAAGGTTGCCGGTGAGGTAAGCATGACCCATGAAGCGGACCCGACACTATAATGAACATTTTGTTCGGATTCTTCGAAATTTTATCGAGGAAATGTTGGGAACGAAAACATCATTCAAATACTTGTCCTTCACACCAAATGCTGCAAGGAAATGTTTAGAAAACACGAAAATGTGGGGAAGACGTCAAAGTTTGTGCGTATTTTAACTGAGTTCATAGGTTTTCAACTTAACTATTAGTTGATTTTACGGATTTGAGCACCATTTTAGAAGTATCTGCTTTTTAAGAACTGACAAAAACTGAGTAGCTCACCTCCATAGAATGCGTTCACTATAGATTTTTGACATTTTGTTATAACAGCATAAGGTGTTTATCGAGTGAATGTGGATAATTAAAATCTTTATCGCACCTAAGAATACTTTTTGGAGAGCGTTATCTTACATTTTCTTATTCCTGGTGCAGTATATTAGAACATTCAGGCCTAAATAATTTACTTGAACTAGGAACTAAGGTATTCTTTGAAGTTGTAAAAACAAAATGTTTCATGCATATTTTTCTTAATTACCACTAACATCAATAAAAGAATACCAACGTGCGAAATATTTCAAATGATATGGTAAAATTGTGTGAATCAAGTACAGAAAAATGTGAAGACAGCGTGCCAACGCTTGATATTTTCCTTGATGTCTATATTGTGCATCAAGATTTTCTGATAGCACGGTAGAAACAATCTACATCTGTATTAGTGGAAAATTTTCAAGAACAAAAACTCGTATGCAAGAACATCTTTCTGAATGTGCAACTTACCGCCGCCAGTTTCGCATGGTTTCCCTTCGGTGAATCTGACTGCACATCCCATACATGTAACTGTCATGTCGCCAGAGATATGAACTGTTTCCGGCTGGAAAAGACTCTTAATAATTTTGATGCCCAGAATGATATCACTGGCACCACTTTTGTGGGAGACCGACCAACTGGTTCTCTTCCGTTAGTAATCTGAAGGTTGCCAGCAATATGTGCTTCTCGTTGCCAATACATACGTTGGCCATTTTCTTCTATTACTATTAGTACTGTAGCAATGCTATCGTCTCACGAGAAGATCATCTCAGTATATTATTCGAAAGATCAATGACAATTATGTCGAGGTAACAACGTTCTTAAATTTAATTTACCAAAAATTACATACATTATATTGCGTAATTTCATGCATAATACTATATTTTAGCTTAAAAGTTTCTGAGAAAATCAGAGTTGATGTATAGAATACAAGAAAGTTCAGTCTACGTAAAAGTCTCTAACATTTCGGGAAATTTCCACCGTGAAACTCTTAGCATTACATTCCGCCGGACGGTAGACAAGGTAGACTTTTTCGCTTAATTAAAAATCACATTTGACGGTATTAAAATGTTCCATAGTTTCATAATGTGATTGAAAAAGCACGTTATTTAAGGTGTTTCCGTAAAATGTTCTTCAAAAGCTTCTACTCAAATACTTCATAACCAATGCTTTATATTATCTCAGATCGCTCAAAAGTCATTGCATTCGCCATCCTGTCAGAAATTCGAAACATCGCCTTAATCGCACATTATACGCAGCAATACTTTATTCACATAAGATGCACCATTTACGATTAAACGGCAGTCAAGTAAAACTTCCCTGACTATATCTCCAGCTTCGATGAACAAGCCTTCACAGGGTATCGCCACGCAGATACCATCACCCATGGCGGTGCAGACAAGGTGCTTCGGTGATATCTGATTTTATTTGTATGCGGTCTCGTAAACGCTCGCGGTGGCGCTGGCAGAAGTACATCGCGTCCGCTGCCGTTTAACGTCCACGTTGACGTGCGACTCCCACCGGGAATCGAACTGTGTAACACGCGAGTTTACGTCCTAAGGCCTTCTCGTTACGGAGCACAGTCGCGTGACGTGAACTTCCAGCTGCCACCGTGACGGAGTGTAGGAGAAAAAGTTGAAAATGAAGCAGGCCCAGCACTACGAAGGTTTCTGGACGAGATTTTTCGCAACGCTTTTGCTTTTCAAGAGCAAAAGGAAACGTTTATTGAATTTCTTTATCAAAGGCTTATTAATACTTTCTTCTGTATATTTGAAACTTATAAAACACAATTAAACGTATTCAAATTTTTAAGGATGTATATTCTTTCAAAATAACTTCTTGGAAGTTTATTAATGTTTGTAATAAGTAATATTAAGTTCAGACATCCTGCTCTCAATACCCATTAACATGACGCAAATTAAATTCATCCACGGATTAGAAAGGTGTTTAGGTAGTGCTTTGACGGTTGTAAGAGGAGATCGCCGTAATAAAGACGAAAGAGAAATAAACGAGTTTACGTACTTCGCACGTTTCAATATATATAGTAGCTTGATATTCGACAGTTCAACAGCTGCATATGAAAGAAATTTCACTAAGACCGTAGCTTACCAAAAGTATTACTCTTATGTATCCTCTAAGTTTAAAAGCGAATAGTAATAATAAGTCTACCACAAAAATCCCGATCAACCATTTATTCCAAATCTTCGTCACCAACCACACCCATTTTCCCAACACCAGTTTCCCGGAACTAGTTCATAGAGGAACATAGATCACAAGAATATCTTGACTGTTTACAAACAGTCCCAATACCGGTATGACTACCACCTCAACCGCCATCAACACCACGGCGAGTCCCACATCTTCCACGCCACCGCCATCTCACCGAGCCAACGCTCCGCGTTCCAGAATATTAATACGGAGCTCGGCGCCTCCTGTGGAGCGATGTGGCGGCAGCGGGGCGAAGGTGAGGGCGTCGGCGGGGGCGGTGAGGGCGAGGAGGGGGTGGGGGGCTTGGGCGAGGCAGGAGGGACGGGAGCGGACGCGGCGGGTTCCAGCCCAAACCCGTCATGAAAAATGCACTGTGCCGCGTCGGCCGCCCGGCCCGCCTGACAGCAAAGACTTTGTTTGTCCAATTACGAGGCTGCATCATTCATGGAACGCGCGCAGCACTGGGCGACGTCGTGGTGCGGCGGGGGCGTGGCGGGAGCGGGCGGGGACGGGATGGGAGCGGTGCGGGAGAGGGGTGGGACCGGGGATGGGACGGGGCAGGGAGGAGTAGAAAAGCAGGGCGGAGATGGCAGTCACAAATTCACAATTAGTGTTGGGAGGACGGAGAATAATTGTTATTTCAATCGATCTCGAATCGATGTAAGTAAGTCTGCACACCCAGATAATAATTCTATTTATCTTTTAGGAATTTATTTTAGAAAATCAAATGATATAACACTTGCTCTATATTTTAAGTGAAATATTTGGGCAGTTTCTAAATACAGAAAATTCACATTGTGAAAAATTCTGACGTTGCACCAATGGTGATACATGACATAAAGAGTAAGTATTACGTCATAATCCAGGAAACAGCGATGTCAAAAGAAGAACAGTAGAGAAGGGAACGATGAGACTTAAAAACAGGAAGAACGAGGATGTCGTGACGAAGATACCAGCAGAATATGAAAACCAAATGCTGCATAAATAACTAATGGCGAAAAAAAATCAATCGGGGAACATTCTTCTAGAAATTGTGGAAGAGACAGAAATATGCGTCATTCACTTACTTTGAGCAGAGCACTTTTTGTATAGGTGTGAAGTAATTTAACCACTTCAACTGTGGTTGACAGTTGATTAAAAATAAGATCTCGTATTTACCTGGAACAAAAAAGACATGACTTACATTTTTATATTACACACCATTTTATTTTTATATTACAATCGTTCAATTTAAACAATACAGTCATTAATATAACATATAATATTCAACTGTCACATTTATAACAAATATTGTCAGTGGTAAATAATGGCGAGAGTAGATCGTGTTAGATACCAGAAAGAGTAATGTACGTTCCATTCCGGTTTCGAGCCTTTTACCGTAGAGACACGGCCCTCCTGGGGTTGGAATCAGCTCCGTGCAGATCTCAGATGCGTGAACGTTCACTTCTCACCTGCGAGTGATAGATCGCCGGATCGATTGACACGGCGAGACCACCGAGGAAAGGCCAAGTGCAAAAACCAAAGTGCGCCCTCCAGAGCCGTGGCCTGTCCCGTTGTGCACAAGCGAACCGTGTCGCAACATTCTGACCTTTGTTTTTGAACGAGTACGCGCGAGAGCAGGAAGACTCGAAGAAGCCAGCGGTTCATTCACCCAGCGCTCATAACTCAATATTTTTTTTTAGCATCTCGTTTGAGACGATCGAGTTAGGTTACTCTCACTTCTGGTTATGCTTGGATTCTTTTGGACAGTAGTAGGTTCCTCTAGAGTTCAGATAATGAGATTCCAAGTTGCGAAGTATTGCCGCAAGATCGTAAAAGATGAAAGAAGAAATATTCCCGGACAGAATGAATGTTACAGTGAAAGGAAAAATAAATGTTCCAACTGATAAAGAAAACTGTATTTATTATCGAAGTAATATTCTCTCTTTTAATAAGGGAGAAAATACAGTGTCAAATTCAACTACTGAAGTTGAGTGAAATGAAGAGAAACACAAAATCTTTTCCTCGAATAACTACAAACGATTTACAATCAAATGTTTACAGATTATGGGGTGCCTCTGAAATCATGACGCTCGACTGCTCTGTACCTTGCAGTTATATTTCTTCGGTTGTAAAGAGTTTCCTGATTTATTTTTTCTCTCATTTACAGGGCAAAATAACTTTACTTTTCTCCAAGCACAATCTCTTCGAATGAGTAACTCCTGCATCTGTTGTGCTGACTTCTGAAACAAAGTAATTGTCGAAGGAAGTTACTCCTCACCGCTTGAAGCCATAAACTTTTTATACAAGCGGAAATATCGGAGTTTAAGGAGGATTAAGTCGGGTTCCGTTCCGGCACACTGAAAACGCTTCAACGCGCCATACTTCGACAGAGCGTTAAGAAGAGAGCACTGCAGCGCCTTTCTGTGTTTGCCGAGCGGACTACCCGACCGCGTCCAGCATTCGTAGACGAATAATTACAACCTTGCCCGGTCTTTTACGCCGCAGTTCACGCAATCAAGCAGCGAATAAACGCCACTTTCGCTCGACCGCAAACTCAAAAGATCAAAAACAAAGCGAACCTTGCAACAGCGTCCGCACAAGAACGTTTGCGGCACCAGAAGGTTTGAAGTTAATACCTTCGGTTCTTGAGGCTCGTGTTAATGCGAGAGTGAGCAAATGTTTGAGCGCCCATTAGAGAAGTTGTGCGGGAAATACACCCACAAGTTCTACGACGGAACGAGGTAAATTGAAACGGGCTACAGCCACACAACTCCGATTCGCACTAAGGGGTATAAGATCTCAAGATACTTAGTGGGGAAAGGTACATAGGTCTGTTTAGTTAACGTCCGACGTATTGCGTTATTAACATTTGAGACTGATTGGAAATTCGTGCATTTCGAGAAATAACAGTATACACAAGCCTAAGCGGAGAGTAAACTTCGTAATTATAAGGTACTATGAATTAAAGCAGTAACATTCGCCCAAGTTCGAGCCGCACTAATAGGCAGTGTATCGGAGGAGTGCTTTCTTATGCATATAGGATGCCGGTCTGTCAGAAAGTGTACTTGAGCGACATATCGTTTACTTTAAGCTGCCTTTAATCACGGAATAAGCGATGGGCGGGGCTGGGAACCAGGTACGACATTTCTCAACTGACCGTCAAAGCGAAGTGGAGTAGTTGCGGTGAATTCGAGTCGATGCGCAGCGCTTTCTTTCAACTGCCCGGCGTTGCGAGACCGATCACACGGCAAGCCTGGGAACGATGCATTTATGAAAAACTACCCGACACCGAAACCTGGTATCCTTCATTAAACAGTTTCCATTCATCATAGTCGGTCTTCCTCGTTAACTGCTACGCAAGGCAATTTCCGAACAGGAAGTGTACCAGCCATCCTAAAATATCTGTTAAATTCTATTACCACTCCACTGATGACACCGTGCATTTCATTGCCCAGTAATTTCCTTGTCCTGAGCCGCTGCTGGGGTAGGAAACGTCACAAGAGACGGCAGTAATGAAAAGAGAATAATCCTCCTAGAACGGCCCCAACACGAGAGGCGGTGCTAACAAGGTGAGGATTTCGTAACGACAGTAATGAGAACGAAGAAAAATTCGGGTCATATGTTCGCCTCGTGCGTCCGCGGCCGGGCGTTCGCCAGCTGCCTTATTTTTCCTTGTCGCTCTGGGGCCGCGCCGGGAAATAAGAACAGGTTTTAATCTATCCGACGACAAACGGCTTCAATTCGTTATTGAAGCGGGACTCATCCCGATCGCACTCAAAACCGTCGGAAAATATAACTTGTATGAGTGTGAGTGCACTAAGTGAACACGGCTAGAAGTCGAAGTCATTTTTTGTTAATATGTTTTTACACTCTTGGATATCCAATGCAATTAAAAACAGAATATTGAATTTTTAAATGTTGAAAAGTCAAGCGAAGTTTATATATATTTCAATTTTCTAATCGGTTTGATGACATCAACATTCATTCTTAGACAGAAGATAATTGACATTCGTGTATTTCTCAACACTTTTAATGTGTATTCATGAAATTCTGGTAATTACCTTCTCATCTCATTTTTAAAAACTCCAAAAATTGTGAGATTCTACGTCTTATGTTATTTTATTACAAGCTGAAAATTTATAGAAAATAAAAATGCAAAACACACGTCTTTCTGGTTCGTTTAAATCATTTGTTACCAACATGAAACTTATTTTCAAATAAATGTTTATTTACCAATTATAAAGATGTGCATTTTGTTTTTAATTAGCAAGTTAAATATTTTCTTGCCCTGTTTCAAAATGTTGATGCCGTTAGATTATTTGACAGTAAGAAGACCAATGAGCCAATCAGAATTTAATTTTTCCACTTCCTGTGTTTTCGTCAAATAATAAGGAAAAATACTTCTTTAAATTGTTTAGACATAATTTTGGGCCTTGTAATTTGCAAATTTTTAATACTCCCTTTTGTTCAGTGTACACTACTTAGCATAATAACTGCAACGTACAGCGTGGCGTAACAGCCACATCAACAGGACAGCATGGCTCCGAACATCTTCTGTTTTCTTTTGAGCCTTATCGCTTGTTCAAGCACCCGTTCTCTAATTTGTAAAGGCCCTTGCAATGTGCACACTTAACATTTATTTACTTCTCTGTAAATTTGTAACGTTATGAACACAGGACTGGTTACTTTGTTTTAGCTGCGATGGGAAAATAAGATAGGCGGCCAATATCGAAAGATACATCTCCTCACATTACGTTAGCCGCAGTCATTGAATTTATTTAAAACTTCTCCGACAAGCCACTTCCTGGCTGCGATCGATATCTCGTCGAGGGTAATTTCGACGCGGCGGTCGAGCGACTATAGAGATCGGTGACGTAGAATACTTAGTCTTGAGGAGGGACGGACCAGGGTAAGGGGTTCATTTGGCAGAGCAATGGTTTAATGTGGTTGCGGTCACTGTATACTGGAGGTCGCGAATATTACTCGTGACTACTAGCAATCTGAACAGGATGCTTAAAAGAAAGTAGTGAGAGTCTCTAAATCTTAGAATAAATGTTACCGTTTTATTTTCCAGATTGGCTAATTTTAGTTTAAGTAACATGTGAGTTTCTCTTTGCATTTGTAACATTAATATAAGAATTAATTTCGTTATTCGGTTCTGTTACTCATTAATTATGTGAAAATATGGTAGTATGATAGTGACAATATTGACGGGTAATATCTGACAATATGATGGTATTTCTGAATATAAACTGAATATTCTGAAAGTTCTATCTTAATTACTGGCACTACTTGTTAGTTTCTTCGAATTGCAATAGAAATACCAGTAGTAAAAATGTGGCATTTAAAGCATGATATAACTTTTGTCACCAAATTATTTTTAGATTATTTCTTACCTTTTATTAACCAGTTCCGGGTATTCTAGATTCTATTATACCAGTAAATTGCAATATTGAATCCTACAATTTGAGTTCAGATACAGAATAATTAAGTTCATCTGTTTTTGTCATTTGTTATCGTGACGTTAGAGGAATACAAAGAATGTTTACTGAGACATGGAAAGTATTCTCTCGGGGCCGGTAACCGTCCGTGATTAATCTTGACACAAGTAAAGTAAAACATGTTCATTGCGCAACATATATAATGCGGAAATCTGTCTAATGTGAACGTAAACCGCGGTCCTTACAAACGTAAATTCTATAATATTACATTGCATAATGCGTAATCTTGTCTAAAACGGGAAAAAAAATCAGGTTCATTGTGATTCCGCATTCAGCAAGTTTTACTGAATAATTATTTCTAATTAGATTTTAAAAATTCTTACAATCTTATGTTAATAACAATTCAACTATTTATATTAACTAAAAGATGGCTCATTTTAGTAAAATGCTATTCATCAGAGACTTTTCGTCTGAGAAGGAAAAAACGGAGACAGTCGAAAGTTTTCCCGCGGCGCCGTCATCTGTTCGCGCCTGCGCCCAAGCCCCGCGTTCTGGCAACGGGCGCCAGAACCGCCAGCGACCGCGCCAGCGGGCGGACGGCGCGTGACGCCCAGGACCTCGTCCATTAGGCCGCAAACCTCATCAATTTAGCGGGAGCCGGGCGTGTTACAGCATGCAGATAGGGGACTCCTGAATCAACACCACTCTCCCTCCCGCCAGACACACTCTCGCGTCCCGCGTGTTTGCTAACACAGGAGGCGAAGGCGGCACGACGTGGCGCGGCGCGGCGCGGCGCGGCGAGGCCGATTACAATAGTAATTTGTGCTTCCTCCGGCCGAGCTACCGAAATGTCATTCAACCCGAAAGAGAAAGGATGGGCCAAGGGGTGTGGGAGAACGGGGTGGAGGAAGTGGGAGAGGGACGGGGATGGTGGATGTGTCGGGGGAGAGAAAGAAAGAATGAAAAAAGAAAATAGGTACTTTTCACTGCGCTAACTACCTCGGACATATTGACCAACTGGCTCGGGGAAGTATGCCCCCGGGGTACGACGGCGGCGGAACAGGTGCTAGGGTGTCAGGAGGTATTCAAGTGGGCACTTAAAGAAATATAAAGGCCGCGAGCGGCGGCGGGGAGCTGGTGGGCACAGCCGCGAAGGAGGAACGAGTGGCGGTGACAATGTAGGTGATTGCTGTGGTGATGGTGAGGAAATGATGAACAAACTGGCAGTTTCGTATGTGCATTTGCAATCGTCTTTCCTAACTTATAATTGTGAAGATTGTTCATTGTGAAAATGATTTAATTGACATTGGTGAGGTTAGAATTTATAGACCTGATAATTGCGTTTCAGGAAGAAGGTGCGATATAGCTATGATGGGGACGGTGACTATGAAGTCGTACATGTCACTGCCGGTCTTCATCAAGGCAACAGCATGGAGAAAACTAGTGACTTGAACTGCGAAAGATGAATGTTTAGTTCTCATTTTTGTTCAGCCTTCCGACTGAAATGCTTTTTGAAAGTCGCTGAACACAGACTTCAAAAAACATTTCGGTAAGAAGGCTTAATAATAATGAAGCTAGTGATTCTCCCCAAATTAAAACAAGCCTAAAATGTCTTCGTTAGGTCCTTTTATTTCAACACTAATCGTTTCCATTTGATGAAGTGTTCCCAGTAATTATAAATCAATCATACAGGATATTTCAAGACATGAATAATGTATTACATTCAGATAAATATAAATTAATTTACAATCAATGGCTACGGGAACTTGAGATGTTTTACAGTTTCCTCATATTACAAACATAAAATGATGTGATTTATTTTATCGGAGTTTTAATGTGAATTTTAGAGGCTGAATTGTAGGACATACTGCAATCAAAGTCCTTTTTAAATAAATTATTAAATTATGTATTTGTACGAGTAATTACACTCAATTAGTAAACGAGTAAATTACACTGATATTTATAAAAATTAAAATAATACATTTATGAACTAGTACGTGCAGTGCTTATTTTATCACGGGCTGTGTTCTTCCATCGCTAGATATCGAGATACGGCGCTAAACTACGACCTCACCATATCGCCTAACCATCGCCGGCTTGCGATGTTATCCCCATCTAGGTATCTCCAAACAGCGGGGCAGTGCCCCAGCCAGGGCACACTATGAGCTCCCTACAGGTGTGATAGTTTAGTGGAAGTAAGTCTGTGTTTCAGTAAGGGGTGCAAATAAGACACGGAAGAAGAAGGAAAGATCGCTCGTTTTGAGGAGAAAACTCTAAAAACTATCCATCAAAGCAACCGGCCGCTAAAATTCTCCTCCAGACAGTGGCCGAATTCCATCTAGTTCTCTAGCTAATATTGAAAATCCTACCATCGTTGGGGTTCGAACACTAGGGTTTCTCGGTACTGCAGTGACATTTGATGCCCTGAGACACCTCAGTCGGTACCAGTGTGGAGGACTGTTACAAACCGACGCCAGCACGCAGCAGCAAACATGCGAGACACTTGGTGGCGGTGGCGACCGCGTGGCCGCCGCCCTGCGAGGCCCCAGGCGGAATGACGGACAGCGGGCGCTAATGCCCGGCGGACAGCCGCCGCCTCGACGCGCCGCACCGCGCCAGGCGTCGCTCCGTATTGTTGACGTATCAGTGGCCCCACACCGGAAGCCTCGCGACCCCTCGCCCCTCCCCCCTCCCACGGGCGCGCTGGCGGGCGTTGTTCCGGGCCCCCTCGGGACGAGGGGGGCGTCGCGACGGGGGACCGGGCCACCGCGGAAACAAGCCTTGGGCAGAGCGGCTCATTATCATTAGCGAACTGCAGGAGAGTGGGAATTAAAAAAAAAAAGAAACAGGAGGAAGGGAGGTGTGGAGGGAGAGAAAGGGCCCATAGACGCAGTACGGAAAGTCAAACATAAAAAAGGAGATTTAAGAGAAAAACGTAAGGGGTAAATGAAATGTGGGAAAAGGAAATGGAAGACTACTGAGGCTACGAAAAGAAGTGAAAAAATTATAAATGAAGTGGGGTCCAAAAAGTGAAGAAAAGTATGGAGAAAGTAGGGGAGAGAGAACAAGAGATGGAGGTTCTGAAATAGGAAGAGAAAAGACAAAAGGAAAGATAGAATGGAGGTACGGATAGAGGAGGGAGGTGACTGGGGAAGGAACTAGTGAAATGTAAAGAAGGATATTGGAAAAACTGAGATTAATAGAACACGCATACAAGTAATGCTTATACATATGAACCCACAAGACGCAAAAACCTGTAGAAAATGTAGTAAATCTATGGTATTACGATCGTTTTCCCTGATTTCTATTCTTCTCGTAACCTTCCAGCTGAATTTGCCAACATATAAACAAGAATTCCTCTCATCCCCAGCGCTCTCCATCAAACCGCTCAAAGAGGGGAACGAAAGGGCGATAGGGCGTGGGCGGGGGCGGGGCGGGGGCGGGGGCGGCATCGGCGCGGGCGCACGGCGCGGCGCGCTCGCCCGCTCGCCGCTCAAATTAGCCTCCCGCGATGGCGAGATAAGGGCGACCCGCGGGGCCGGCCCGGGAATCGGCAGTTACTCTCCGATCACGCTTCCATAGGCTAACCTGTTAGTTACGCTTCATTACGGAAGGGAACTTACGGCGAAGGCGGACGGCGGCAGATGCTAAGCCCCGGCGGGACCAGCGGGCGAGGGGCGGGTTTCACCGTCGCCCACCGGGTCCCGCCCGCCCGCCCACTCGCTCGCTCGCTCGCGAACGCGCACGCCCCTCTGACCTGACCTGATTGTGGGTGGCAGGAGATGGTAGAAGGCGATCGGATTGGATTGATGATGGATTGATTATTTCGTGTTCCTATGTGCGTCAACTGCTATGATCAGTATCCCGTGAGTGAAGTGGATGTTATATTGCGGGAGGTGGTGGTGTTCCCTCGCCGTTGGATTGTGAGATCCGGCGCCGTTCTATAGGTCGGCTTGAAGGGTTTCTCCTTCTTCGCCAGCGTGGCACTTCCCCAACAGGTTCAAGCTCAAAGGCTTCTGACTTGACATGGTTGGCGGTAAGTGGGGTGATTCGTTGGTTGATAGGTTGTGCTAGATTGGATGGTAGGTTTAATATTTTGGTGGACGTTTGCATGGGAGGTTGAATGGAAGGTTGATTGAGAGGTTGAGTGAGAGTTGGATGGAAGGTTGATTGGGAGGTTGAATGGAAGGTTGAGTGGGAGGTTGAATGGGACTTCTATGGAATGAGCTAATGTGGGAGTAACCCAACGGCTGGACGGATCAGCAGTGGGGCTGGGCGAATGAGCAGACAAGTGAGAGGCTCGGTGACTAAGTGAGAGGGTGGGTAGACCGGAAGGGGGGAGCGGTCTCGGTCGAGACTCGTTCCCCGCAGGATCACGATTGCAAACGAAGAGAAACGAACGAGAACCTCCCGCCGCGGCGACGTCGTGTCGGTAGCGATCACAAGGCGAACCCAACCGAAGCGACCGCGCGCGAAGTCGTAACGTAGAAACGGTCGGTGCGAAACGACTCTGTGCTTGTCACGTTTCCTATAGCCGCCCGCCGCGCCGCCCTCCACCGGCACTCGCCCCCGCCGCCCACCCACCTCGAACGGCTGTCAGGCTCCGGCCTCATATTCGAGTTTTATGGGGCGAGAGAGGAGGCTTTGGTGTGGCCGCCACTGCTGCTAGGCGGCTAGCGATTTTACTCGGCACTGCAAAGCATCACGCTCAAGTTTAGTCACTTGCTGCACGTTAATGTATTTAATACTGTTTAGTAAAAGAGTACTGCACGTTGACCTATTAGCTTCATCGAAAACTAGCAAACGCGTCGAAGTACTGATTCAATATTTTCTTCCATTTCATAGGTTCCACAAGTACAAAAATGCGTTAAAAATGCTAAAATCAACTTCTTACAAATAACTTGTAACATGATGAATGCCACGAAAGTCGTCAACATCAGAATATTTTTAGCGTTGTGATCGCATGGATAGAAAAAGTCTGAAAACTGTGATAAAATTTAATTTATTCAGAAACAAATTAATTTGTTGTGATTCAATTAACTCTAAACTGATGGTGTAAACAGTGTTCTATTACGAGAACTAATATAACATTATAATCAAACCAGTCGCTTAGGAGAAAAAAGAGCGCAAGAGTGCTTATGAAGGGACGCAAGTAATGAAAGTGATTCAGCATACAATGAAGCCTCCAATGCCTTGATTTCCATTTTGATACATATTGTTGTAAATAAATGATGACATTAATTTAATCTTCTAATTATAATCTCCTGCATATGCAGTAGGCGGTACGGTTTACAAAATTAATTACTTTCATTAAATTAATGATGCAGTTGATGATCGGAAATAACGCGGAGAGCATCATCACGTCATGACACTTCATGTCACGTCATGTCATGCAGCCAGGCGTACGACGGGGACACGCGTCATTTTCCGGGTTAGCTATTCAGAGAAGCGCCACTCCAATCAGGGGTGGACAAATCAAACCGTGGGCCGCGGCACTGTTCTTTGTACACCCTTACTGGCAAGGGGCGAATCCAGTCGATCATTTCAGGGATGGGGTCATCGTAGATTTTTGTTAAGTAATAAACATATTTTGTTATTATATTGGATATATGTACTGTAGATATGATAGTACACATTATTATTGTTTAAACAATTACATAATTGGAATGTGAATTAATATTTAAATCAATTTTGCCAAATGAAGGAAAATAAACAAAATCTCTAGGCCATTCGGGTGGGGGGCATGAACCCCATGGCCCCCCTTTCATCCGCCCGTAGCTTACTGGCCGGGGCGGATCCAAGGGGGGACACATGAGCTTACGTAGGCTCTCTCTTCTTAATTTTTCTCTACTGATTCAAAAAAAATTACATCTTTTTTAATGCAAAGTTTACAAATTTTACAAAAATTACGTCTCAAGACAATTTTTACCCATGCCGTCGCTTCAGACGATGATGGTTACAGTTGTGATAGTAGTGGTGGTGGTGGTGGTGGTGGTGGTGGTTGTGGTGGTGGTTGTAGTGGCGGCGGCGGCGGCGGCGGGGGCAGTCTGTGTGAGACGTGGGCCATGCGCCATCCCCCTCCACACCCCCACCCTGCGCGCAGCGATGCGCGGCGGGCTGGCTGGCGGGTGAGCGGGCAGCCCCTTGCAAAAAGCCCGGGCGAGAGGCGAGGCGAGGGCCCCGGGCGGCGAGCAGATGGCGGCGCCGGGAGCAGAGGTTGGAGGGGGGAGGTGGCGGTAGGAGGCTGTTGGACACGGGCGCCCAAGAGCGCGCAAGAGGGAAAAAGTAGAAGGCGAAAGGGAATTTTCTATAAAATTTTAAAATGTTTGAGCATGTAGTTAATGCAATGGGTGTGTTGTGGAAATGCTTGGTTATTTATTTCTTCGTAAAACTGTGGTAACGCACTCAGAAGAACGAGAAGCTACTGTTAACGGCCGGCATACGCCAAAGATTCGATAGAAAACCGTTCATTAAGAACAACAGAAAGTATATTATTTGCAAATTAATTGTAGCCAAAGTTGCAGTAAGAGCACAATTATTACAACAAAGAAGTGTTTTGTGTTTATGTTGGTTTGTTATAAGATATTACGAAAAGTATTGAACGATACACCTGGCCTCGCTGTTTCCCCCTAAATTTCCGGCTGGTATCTAAAGAAAGCATGGTTAAGAGAGGTATAGAGCAAATGAAATATTGAATATTATAGTATGTCAAAAAATTCGTTAGTGTCACTAACTTTTATTTTTTCACGGGTAAAATTCGTGAGCAACAAAAAAAAGTTTCAAAGAAACAGGAAGAAATTCGTGTAGTTGAAATATGAAAAGGGAAGATATTGCTAATAAAACAATAAAAGTATAATAGTTGAAAAGTTGAGCATCAAGAAAACTGATTATATAAAGTTAGTGTGTAAATAACAAGTGGCTATTAGCAAAAATGTGTGCGAAATGGAGGCAGTTTCAACCGGCCGAACACAATGCCGTCATCAACGAAAACGATCTCCTGTGCGAGAGCGCCTGCCACAATAGCACGGGCAGAAAAGAGAGCCGGCGTGCCAGAGGCGCGACTGCGGTGGCGGGGTCAGCGGGCAGCGGCGACGCAGAAAGAGGCAAGCTAAAGCGGAAGCAAGCGATGCCGCTCGCTTCACTGCACAGGCTCAAAGCGCCGCTTCCCCGCTCCCTGGCGCACAATGATCGCAAACGAACGCGCCCAATCACAGCGGCGCGGCGGCGGTAGCTCCCCTCGACGCCCTCGGCCCCTGCGCAGCGACGCCGGCGCCGCGACGCCGCGACGCCCTCTTCCCCCTCCCCCTCCGGGGCGCCGGCTGCTTGGCGCGCGCACCTGCTTACCAAGGCGTCGCCGCCGCCGTCGCCACATTGCTAAAGCAAACGCTACCATCAGCGATGGCAACGGCTGTTACAAAAACCGCACCAATGCTAACGTTGATGCTAACGATAATAACCACTCAAACCCTAATATTAGCGCCGAGGCTAGCGCCGAGTGTAGCTCCGAATGTAGCGCCGAGTCTAGTGCCGAGTCTAGCGTCGAGTCTAGCGTCGAGTCTAGCGTAGAGTCTAGCGCCGAGTCTTGTGACAAGTCTTACACCAAATCTAGCGCCGAGCCTAGCGCCACTTCTGATGAGTGTAGCGCAGTCTAGAGCTAACTCAAACTAATGTAAACGTCAGCGTCTGCAAGCTGCTACACACATGCCAACTGGTATGCTATCACCGTCCATTCAATTAAAATGCAGCTTTATCATCCGCCACGTCGTTCAATCACTGAAGTCATCGGACTGCTATAATTCACGGATTCCCTTGCTTACCATCACCGTAATTATCAGTTCAGTCACAATGACACGATCCCTACTATATCACCATTGTACGTAACATCAAACATTTTCATTACCACGCCATTTCCTCATCTTGAACTCTTCCAGAATAATTACTAATATTTCCAATTGATCGCACCTCCGTTGCTTTCCCTATCTCACAAGCATTATCCTCCCATCAAATTATACATGATTCCCTACCAAAGCAAATACTATCGCTACTAACACTTGCTGCTAGAACATCTTTTATGTATTTGTACTTCATTCTTTCCCTCGCTCTTATCACCATCGCCTTTTTCATCATCTCTGATTTCGCAATATCCTGTTCACTGACCAATCTGTCACTCCTCTTCCATGTTTCATCGCGGTCTATTGAATCGAAATCATGGAGAACGGAAACGCTGCCGACTCGTTTCTCCAGGCTTTTAAAATAGATGAAGGCATTAAATCGCTCGTTTGGTTGCGGTTGGTGAAAGAAGGGAAACGGACGGGACAAAGAAATATAAACGTTAGGCATTGTGCTCGAAAGAATGAATGGTTTCATAATATAAAAGAGTGCGCTATTGTTGAATGATCGTGAATGCCAGTCGCTTAAAAAAACGTCGACGCCAGCACTCCAGCACGTCAATGCGTCTTCGTTCTGCAAACAGTTGTAAGCAGGTGGCGTTGTAAAAAATATATTATTTGTAAATTATACACTTTTTTCCAGTGAAGCCTGCCTCGAAATTCAGAAACAATTAAGTAATCAATTCCTCATCCGAAACCCCACCCGGAGCGGAGCTTCTGACTTCCTCGTAAGCTCACATGAACACAGGAAACGCATCTCACAGCCGAACACCCTCATATAAAGACAGGCGGCCGAGGCGGAATAAATAACGGGGAGAATCGATTTCCTGCTGGAGAGGGCGTGAAACACCGCAGGGGCGGGCGAGGCACCGCGACGCGCTACCTCGCGCCCTGGGGAGGAGGAGGAGGAGACGGTGCGGAGATAGCAGGGAGAGGGCAGCAAAGGTGGATCGGTGGAGGCAGAGGGGGCACCAGTAGGTCATGGTAATAGTATTGGGGATAGAGGTGGTGAGTTTTGTTGTTGGTGGTGATGGTAGTGGTAGGTGATGGTGGTTTTTGTTTTGATGGTGGTGGACGAAACAATGGTGGTGGTGGTGGTGGTGGTGGTGACTGAGGTAGTGGTACATGGATTAGTGGCGATGATGGCAATGGAGGTAGTGGTAGTGGGGATAGTGGTGATGGAAGTGATAGTGGTGAGGGAGGTAGTGGTGGATATGCTGTTGGTGATGGTTGTGATGGCAGTAATAGTGGTACGTTGGTGAAGTTTGTACTGTTGGCTGCAGTAGTGGTTGTGGTTGTGGGGCAGGTAGGGATGATGCTGACAAGGTAGGCGATGTGACTGGTGGCGACCATAGGAACCGTGAGCTTCTTTCGGACTAGTAAGGCGGCATAGAGTAAAGATGTATACATCCTTAGTCTATGAAGGCGGTGGCCCGGGCGAGAGCGTCAGCCCGGCGGAAAAAGAAGAAAATGGGAGGTAGAGAAGGACGACGAGGAGAAAGATGAAGGAGGAGGAGGTGGAGAGCGAGCGGGGAAGGACGCATGTGATGATGACGAGCGAGAAGGAGAAAGAGGCTGTGTGAGGGCGGTGCGGGAGGAGGAAAAGGAGGAGGCAGTGTGAAGGTGGTAGGGAAGGAGGAGACAATGTGAGGGTGGAAGGGTAAGGAGGAGGAAAAAGAGGAGGCGAATTTAAGACGGCGCGGGGGGTGGAGGAAGAAGAGGGCAGAGAGAGGTTGACGCAGGAGAAGAAGATAAAGGAGGAGAAGAGGAAGAAGAAGGAAGAATGGTGTGGGGTTGGAGCGGGAAGGGGAACAGGTGACGGAGAAAGAAAGGGAAGAGGTGGAGGAGAAGGTAGGAGGAGGAAAAGGAGAAGGAAAAGGGTGAAAACGAGAAGGGGAGCGAAGGAGAAGGGAGAAAATAAGTACGTAGAAAGAGAAGGAGAAATAGGAGGAGGACGGAGGAGGAGGAAAAGGAGAAGGAAAATGGTGAAAACGAAAAGGGGGAGAAGGAGAAGGAGAATATAAGTACGTAGGGAAGAGAAGGAGAAACAGAAGGAGGAGAGGGAGGAGGAGAAGGAGGAGGCGGTGAGAGCGCGGGCCCAATTGAAACGTTGGAGGCGCGAGTGACGGACGGCAGGGGCGATCGCCTCCCGGGCGGTGGGTGCGGTAATTGCTCTCCGCAGGGGGCCGCCCCTGCCTCCGCCTCCGCCGCCGCCTCCGCGTCTGCTGCTGGCGCTGGGAGGGTGCGCATGCGGGCAGGCGCACCTTGCGCGCTACCCCTCTCGCTGTTGACCGTGGAGAGACAAATTAGGATATTAATGAAGTTACACCCGGCGTCCATGTATCTTCTATTGACGTAATTTTAATAACGTTTGTTTATGGCATGTAATGATGCAGGTTGTGTTTGACAGCTCCGAATCTCCTTTTATTTTCAGTCTACTTAGAATTGCTTGGTTAATTTTATGAGAACATTCTGGTCAATAATGTCTAGTTTCTGTCACACATATGATTTAAAATGCACAAAAAATTAATACTTGGTTATACAGATTATATTGCAATTCATTCTGAATTATCAGCGCATCATTGCGGTAGTTACGTTGCTGAAAGCTTTTCACTAAACACACGTGCACTTAAAATGATACACTGTAAATGTTGAACTGAAGGACCAGTCTCTGAAATGTTTATCGACTTGACAATTTTGTAGTATCAACTTAGTATGTTATCCACTTAGTAGTATTTTGGCAGTAACACAAATAAACTAGTACAGTCAATCAACGCACACACAAATAGACACATTCACACACGTACACACACGTACACACACTCTCACAGGCACATACAAACAAAATTGAACTGCACGCGGTGCGAAACATTCATCTAAAAAAAAACAAAAAATTGTGGGTTTACATTCCCGCCTCTACCATGCGGGCGCGTCGTCGTCGCCGGAGGAGGAGGAGATAGGAGGAGGAGAAGCAAAAGGAATAGGAGGAGGTAAAGGAGGAGGAGAAGGAGAGGAGAAGGAGAAGAAGGGGGAGGAGAAGGAGAATGAGAAGAGGAGGAAGAGAAGGTGGAGAAGGAGAAGGAGAAAGAGGAGAAGGAGCAAGAGGAGAAGAGAAGGAAAAGGAAAGGTGCAGGAGGAGAAGGAGGAGAAGGAGGAGGAGGAGAAGGAGAAGGAGGAGGATTTGCAGGCCCGTCGTCTCCCCGGCGGGGCGCCCGCCCACGCGCGCTTTTCGCCGGGCGCGAAGTACATGGTGGAGGTTCGTGTGATACGGCGCGTTTTCGTGGCAGCCGCAGCTATAATAGCAGAGGGGGCGTGACGCCGGGAAAAGCGTTCGTGCTTGCTTTCTTCGCACCTTCAACTCCTGTGGTACACACTGCTCCGAAAAGAGCAGTAAGGTGTGCACACGAAGGAAGGAAAGAAAGAAAAAAGAAAAGAAACAAAGAAAAGGGAAATGGAGATACAAAGAAATAAAAAAAGGAAAAAAGAAAAAGTAAATAGGGAAACAAGTTAAGAAAGAATATTTAAGGAAAGAAAAAAGTTGAGAAATAAGATGTTATTAGGAAAAGAAAATAAGAATGAATTAATGACAAGGGGGAAAAAAGAAAGAAGGCAATAAATTCCTCTTTCAATTGTTGGTCACCCACAGCTAATCAATTAATAACAAAATAGAAGTTTAGACCTGATGAAAGTAAAGTAAGGAATCGAGAAAGGCAAAGAGAGGGATACAACCTACGAATCGGGAGTCAATTATTTGTTGAAAAACCTTTATCTCAACCGAATAATTATTTTGAAAATCGCTTATCTTCAAAAGGAAATCTGGAAAATCGTTTATGTTAAAATCGATATTCGGAAACCGTGATATTTTGCATTTTTATTTACACATAATAACATCATTTAAATAACTCTCAGTTGAATGCCCGCATCGCCCAGCAAATGTGCAATGGCACGCTTTTGTTATCACTACAACCGACTGAGCAAAAAGGAAAATAAAATCGAGCGCGGTTTAGAAAAGAAACACACCAGAGTACGGAAATTACGGAAGAAGGGGAGGTGGCGTACCCTGAAATACTAAATCTTCTCAAAGGTGAAAAAAAAATCTTGTCAACCTTGGAGCGTAGTGCTGGAATGAAATATGACATCACTTCACGAACTGCGTGGGATTTCCGTTTTGCGTTTTCTGGTAATGTGGTTTCAAACTAGACTGGTAGCTACGTTAAACACGCTCGTTACCCTCAGCTTCGTGTTAATTGAAGGAGCATCTGTTGGCGCCTTCAAAGAAACGCGAGAAATTGTGCACACATTTCTGCTTGGGTTCATGTTTAAAGTATGAAGTACACGTTGACAAAAATGTAATTGTTTTTTGTAAAAATTGAAAAAATAATTATGTAAGTTCGTGGCTTTAATTCCCACCCGAAAGCCATGAATTTTTTGGATGAAAAAAATAATTAACCTGACCATAGCGTGTGAAAAATATTGGGGCCATATGAGTTTTCCCGGTAAAAATTTACTTCGCAGAAGTAGTGTCCAAAGAGTTTGTACACTTCTACGAGAATCACGACCTACTATGAGCAAGACCGAACGTTGAAGTATTAAAGAAGTCCGTCCCAGTTACATAATGCTACTCCAAAAAGGTTGCTAAGGACGTACGATAAATAAATGCTGATTTTTTTAAGAAGAAATAATTTGAGTTCAAAATTGAAGGGCTTCGGTAGGGTTATTGTTCTATCCCATTTGGGAAAAGCGAAGAAATGTTGACTTTGACAAATTCCAATTGGCCACGCTGTCAGGATACGCCCCTGATTTGATTCTGGAGGTGGCGAGGGGCAACGGCGGCGGGGGAGGGAGCGAGGAGTGTGTGTAGGAGTGGGAGGAGGGGGCGGCGAAGGTGGGAGTGGCTCGTGCGCCCAGCTGCGGTCGCGAGCGGCGCTATCTCGTAATCGACGTGTCGACATATTTCGGAAGCCGTGCCGCGTCTATTCGTCTTGGTAAGCGGAAACACGGTCGATAACCCGCGAGGCGGAGCGATTGTGGCGGGGGCGGCGACGGCGACGGCGGTGAAGGCGAGGGCGAGGGCGGAGTGATTCGGGGTGGGGCGAGGTGAGGTTAGTGATGGGGGGGAGGGCAGGACGTGGTGGGACTGAACGGCAGCGATGAGGGGAAACGGAGACAGTGACCGTCAAAGAGTCGACTTGATGTGATTGCCGCAAATGCAGTGGTGATAGGGCCCATATTTTTTATATGATGCCATGGCCAAAACTGGAACGGACTGATGGATACGCGGTAATGAATATTTAGTTTAGGATTTACTGGATCCATCAAACAGTTTTCCTTTTCGGCCATTAGGAATTGATCACTACCGGTATATGCTGAAAAACGTTTCCATTTGAAAGGTTTTGTAAAATTGGAAAAAAAGAAAAGGCTGAATGTATTTAGCTCAATAATCCCAATCTTGCATTCTCCTTGCAACCTCGTCAAAGATCATACATCAAAAGATATGTAGCAATAAGACACGTTCATGTCTCAATATGTATTCCATCTTTACGAAGTGATATTTTAAAGACTCAATTTGTCCATTTTTATTAGACTGAACAGCAATTTAAAGAAATGAACAAAGAATGCATTATTTGATTATTATAAAGTTTAATAAAGTTTAGCGAACAATGCTTATTTAGAAAACGTGCATCACTCAAAATACTACAAATTAAAAATTCCAATTGTGTGTACTTGTTTTCTCATATTTTCACCCATTTCTATTTTCTTGATTTGTATTTTTATATACGTTTATTCATTTTCGTCATTCGTATTATTTCGTTTTTAACGTTCTGTTTCTCGTTCTTCACGACAATTCAACTTTTGCCAACCTTTTCTCACCTGGCACAGCGAAGCGTGTATCACGCATACACACGATTTGGCGTTGTTGCGACTTCTAGATAACACATCTCCGCGAGTCAGATTTCTCGTTCAATGCGAACCGACATTTTTATTCGAAGATCATTGCGATTCAACATACCCTTTGCTCTTGTTGCATGTGATCCGAATAGCACAACGACTCACGTTCTCCCAGCAAATCGAGTGTGGATAAAATCAACAACTGACATATTTTAGACTTTGCGTCCCTGCAGGATTATTCCAGTTTGCAATTCCACTTTCATGGAATCATTGTAAAGAACGTGGTCGCACATGGGACATGGATATAAATTTCGAAATGAATATGGCGTCACTATTAGGTCACTAATTCGGAATTCAAATACAATCTGTTCAATATAGTTTGTACAAATAATCGTTAGTGTTGGGTATCATTGTTAAATGACACATGAAAATCTTTTACCAGTTGAGTGAATATTAAATAGAATGCTACACGATGAAGTTTATAATTGCTTCCTTATGTGACACTGAATGTTTTCGATCGTGCTAATGAGTGATGAAACAAAGCTGTACTTTCGGTGATTCAATTATCTAATTTTACTCTCTCATACTACATATATGACATATACTTGTGGAGTAAAATACAATGGGAAGAAATGTTAACGTCACAGCTTCTCGGTCACGAATACAACCTCAAAAAGAATTCTCTAGTGAGCTTTACATTCAAAACTACATTTTAATTTCATTATGCATTCAGCAAGATAAAACGCTTTTGAAGATATGAAAGAAATATTTCTTGTCAGATAAAGAAGACTGATCATGTCGACAAACGTTTTATATTGCTGCGTAAAATTCGAAGAAATATATGCATCCATGTTCTCTAATGAGGAAATACGAAACTGGAAATTTAACCAAAATTTACGAAACTAACTTGTCACAATTAAGAAATACTTTATTAAATTCTTTGTAATAAATATGGGATGCAGAATTTTGGCTGATATTAACGAAGCTGATCGAACTTTCTTTTGAGTTGAACGTTTAAGTATTCCACAAATCTTAGTCATATTATTCAGAACTGACTTACAACGGAGCGACACTCGTGAAAATTGGCCATGTTTGCGGAAGTCTGCAAGGTAGCGGTTATATCTGCCTCTAATGAGCGTCCCATAAAAGAGTTGGCGAAAATGTAGGCGTCGGAGGATCTTCACGTTACCTCACGGCCTCCATCACGTGTGGCGTCCGATTGGAGGCTTGTTAGCGAATTACGCCGTAACACGCTGTAAGACGCTAATAAAGATAGCAGAAGCGGCTGCCACGGCGGAGGTAGTGGCGGTGGTGGTAGGCCTGGTGGCGGAATAGGAAATGAGTGGAGACGAATGCAATTGACGGCATTAGCAGAAGGCAGTGTAAAAGTGCTGGAAGTGGAGAGAGTCGGCGAGAAGGAAGATGCGATGAAGTGAATAAGAAGCGGTTCTGGAACGGGTGGAAAAGATGGTGGTAACGAAAAAAAGGAGTAGAATTTGCGTGAAGATAGGTATGTTGTTGGTATGGAAACGATGACGGCGAGTGGTAATTATGTAATTGTTAACAAGAGCGGCAGCGAAATGAAATACTCGAGATAGTGATGGTGAAGGTGACAGTGATGACGATCGAAGTGAACACAATGGAAATGGAGGTGACAATGGCAACGGTTGAGCCAGACCTGTTGATGATGATCGGGTGTTTGAATGAACCGATGTTTGCGAAAAAGAAATGACTGTTCCAATAACTATGAGAGAAATGTGGAAGTGGCAATGTTTTTGGCAGATGCTTGTAGTTGTAGCAACAGCGGTAACAGGGGCTACGACGGGCCATAGCCGATGGGAGGCGGAATTGATGCCAGCAGTAGCTAAAGTTGAGGAAGCGACGATGAGAGTGGCGGCGGTGGCGGTGGGAGAGGTAGCAACAGCCTAAACGACGGCAGCAGGCACGCGGCGAGTGGCTCTTTTTCTCGTGCTGGAACTCAGACGTAACATTCGCATGTCTGAGCGACATTCAACAAATTACGTGTCCTTACAAGCCAATTAGGGAACACTTTGTTTCTTGCCGAGACTTATCAGTTTATTAATCTTGTAATTTTAATATTTCAATATTGTGTCTGCCGCGCGGAGACGGGGGCTCGCGGGCCCGGAGACGATCGAGAGGAAATTGCTTTTCTGTCCTTGCCGTTGCCATCAACAGGCGACGGCACCGCCACTGCCATCGCTGCCGTCTCCACCGCCTCCACCGCCACCACAGCCTTCGTCTCCTCAGCCGCGCGGGCGAAGAAAGTGCTAGCCACCTTCGCACCTGCCACTGCAGACCTCGCCTGCTGTCCGGACGGCGCCGCAGCGACGCGGCCGACGTGGCAACAGTGTTAACTACCTTATTACACGAAATTTACCTTTGTATTAGCCTTGAATTCCTTAATTGCGGAGGAGAGAGTCCGACTGTGCGGTGACTGGCGACGCGACGGGAAAGTGCCGGCAGCACAGGAAGTGACGCGACCTGCGGGCTGGCCGACGGACGAAGAGGGTAGAGTGGTTTTGAGACTACGCATCTGTGGAGGCAACCCGTGATGAAGTGGTCAGAGCTCGCTTTTCACCTGTGGCACCGGGTTCAAAAACCGGTCGATCCGTGTGGAATTTATGGTGGGCAAAGCACGTTTGCGGAATGCTCTTTTGAGGTTCCCCCGATTCCTCTGCCCCATTTCGCTCCATTGTTTCATCATCATTTTTATGATATCTTTGCAGTAACCTATCCACCAAATCTTTCACTTATTTCAGGTATGGCCGTAATGATTAGGCCCTGGCTGCGTGGTAATGAAAATAAACAGCTATGGGGAGATTAGTAGAATCCTACCACCCACTTTTAAAAATCATTTAGAAAAAAATTATTTTAAAAGACCAACTATGGGTTCAAATGACCTGCAACAATTTATTTCCAATGTTTTCAATAAAAACATTTCAATAATTCTGTAAATATTTCTGTGCTTGTTAATTTTTTTGTAATAATCTGAAACATTATGCCGTAATTTCACTGTTGAATATAAACGTAGTAATATATTCAGGCAGTCCTTTTCTTAAAGAAATGTTTTGGTAAACCACTATTACATGAGGGAGAATGTCGGAAATTGCGTGTCACTCTAATTCAGCTTAATAAACACTTAGGGGGACTTACGTGTTGAGTGGAAATCTGTAAGATGCAATCATATGACACGTTTGTAATTACATCATATTATTTCTAGTTCCTTTTTGAAATATATTATCTTTAAATATTTGATGATCTTGGTGGAAACTATTACCTTGTGGTAGTTCAATATAAAGTTTATTTTAGATTTTAATTTTAATATAAAATGATGTAATAGTATATGAACATATTTTATTGTTATGGACAATCTGAAAGTCATACATCTAAATATTTCGTTGCGTGCTATTTGTCCACTTGGATACTCGCTTCTAATGAAGTTATTTGCGACAAAACCTGTCCCAATATCATTATTTCTTCCCATATTTTTTCTTAAATTACTTTAATAAGATAGTAATGTATATAAATGAGAATGCTTGAGAGTTAATTTGAATTCCTTTAAGTTGTGTGGTTCTCACTTCATACTCTTGAAAATTGCTGGTTAAATGATACTTCATTTTATTATCAACTTTCTTTTCCCGTCTAATATGGGTCAAAATGTTTTTTGTTTTATCCTTTTGTTGAATATGTTCATTTTCATTTTATAAGTGTTGCATGGAGTAATAAATGTTTGAGTTATAAATCTAGTTAGAACGCATTAAAATGTAGTTCTTTAGTAAGTGTATATTTTCTTAGCGACGTTATATTTCATTTTATACAATACATTTCCGCTTAAGAGCTTTGAATTAAAAGAAACATCAGTTTCGAATTACATCGGAAGACTTCTTAGATCCAAGATACGTCAAACTACTTGAAAGGAATGAGAAAGCTACATACGCCGGCGTTGCGTCTGCAGGCACCGAGGTCACCCGAAGGGAACCGAAGACGCCCGAAGTCTCTCGGGGGCTGCCCATGGGCCATTGTGGCGAACGCGGCAGCCACCGCCGTCTTTTGCAACGCGGGTCATCAATCAATAACGGAAATGAGGGTTGACACGGAAGGTCGGCGATCTAATTTGAGTTTGACGGGCTCCGTCAGATACGCTTCGGATTACGATGGAGACGTAACGACATTTATGTGAGTCAAATTACCAGGGGGAGATGGCTGAAAGATACACCCTATTGAGGAGTGTAGTACAAGAAGCCTTCGCTTTAACGGCGGACGTAATTGAAATGTGTCGTTTGTGGACAAATGACTCCCGCATTTCTGAAGTAATTTGTTTTGATACGCTCATCGGAAAAGTAATTGAGGATTGGAAATGTGCGCGATTCTCTATGCCGATACTGCAGGACAGATACAAAAAATGCGGATAATTTTGTCGTCTATTATGTTTTGCAGAAACTTTATTAGATCGGGACACTGTCATTGCATTTGCAATGACTAATAAACATTAATTTATTCGATATTCTAATTGTACGTATTGCCTTGTTGGATTTGTTGCTAATTACTTCGATACTCATATCCATGTGACCCCAGTACACATTCCAGATGTGGATGTGCAGAGACGTTCAGCAGAGAACTACTCTTTTGTTTTACTGCACATACTATTTTACATCTAAATTATTTTACCGAACTACTTATTTTACCTATCAATTCAGTATTTATTTTACTATTGTACGAGATTCTAATTTTAATGAACTTAGTTTGAAGGTATTTTTAATTAAGTTTCGTGGAAACGGTTAGAAAAATTTAAATAATTATCAAAAATAAATAAAAAGAAATAGAGATGAAATCGTCTGTCATCTGCAGAAACTATTAAATTCAATGGAGGGCTTGCAATTACGCAACCAATCTACCCCACGAAGAGCAGAACACACATTTTATGCAGTCAGACGAAGAAACAAAACCTTCCTTCGAGACAATAACATTTCTTCGATGCATCAAGAACGAAATATGCAGTAGAATCATCCATTTTAATTCCTTCCCCGCCGTTTTACGATATTTTTCTTACACGTGTATTCGTAATTTTCGAGTTCTGTTTTTATGGCGCTGCAAGGGGACGATGTGTGTTTCGTGGGCGCGTCGGCTGCCTTTGAAGTGGCGGCGGCTGCGTGCGCGATTGCCACCAGGCAGGTGAGGGGGTGAGGGGAGCAGAGCGTGGGGGGTTGGGGGTGTCGAGAAGTACCATCGGCGCACTTCCTGTGGCCGACGACGTGGATGTGGAAATTGCCCGGGTACATGCGTCCGCCTCTTTCGTCGCTGCAGCGCCGACCCGACCTCTCACTCTCTCGTGCTGATGTTTTTGGCCACGTTTTGTCGCTGTGATAATAGTTCGCGTTGGGTAAGACTTTTTGGGAGAACACAATTTGTTCGTTTCCCCGGATGTCGTCGTCACTTTATTATAATATTTCGTCTGTTTTGTTTGCCGTGACTTATTGCACAAACACTAGTATGACTACATTTTTTACTTTTGTTCAATTTATATGAGCATCCACAATACCTCTCGTTCTCTTAACCATTTCTTACGATATTGACATATCCAAGTTCCCCGAAATTATTTGTTTCATGTGCTCTTAAGCTTCACTACACAACAATTTTGTCTTCGCCCGATTCTATTTCATTGCCTATACGACACAAGAACCAAAGTCATCTCTATCTTCTTATTTCCGTTATTGTCTCTTTTATATTTTATATCCCTACTTCTTTCCCCATTTCTTTCCCTCACTGCATACTTTTTCCTTTAGTTACATTCATATTCCGTAATCTCTCTCAAACTTTTCACCAACTCCATTCAACTCCGGGCACATCCAACATCACCTCCACCTCCACACTTCTCTAATGACCATCCTCTCCCTTCCACCGCCACTCGGCGAAAACTGTGGAAGGTGTGGAGGCGCAGGCTACCCTCAGCGTTAATGTTTGTTCATTAAATACAATTTCACACACAGGCGAGTCGGCGGTAAAAACGAAACTACAAGATGAATGATGCGGCTTCAGCATATCCCTCGCCCACACCACATAACGTTAACGCGGAGGAAGAACCGACGGAAGGAAAAAAAGCGGCACGAAGGATTCAGCGCCGGCTGGCGCGGGAAGACCGCGTGGCAGAATTCGAGAATAGGCTGTCGGTTGGAAGAAAGGAGGGAGGAGAGAAGGAAGAGGGGTGGATTTTTTTCTCAAAACCGTGTCGTGCAACGGCGAAAGGTGGTTAGCGGAAGCTGCTGATGGTTTACGTTTCTGTAATGTAGTAGAACCGCAGTGTGGGTTTGCGGTGATGGAGGCAGGGAGGTTTTAGAGGTGTGGCCTGGTGAATTTCGGTGGCTTGGAACTTGGTAGACATTGCTGGAAGCAATAAAAGGGTAAAAGGTGCAGTTGATGCAAATGAGTACGGGTGATTGAGGGGCTAGTGACAGACGTTGGAAGAGGACAAATCAATGAACGATAGTGTAAACTGATGAGATGTGGGAGGTGACGATGCATACTACTTGCGGTGGTCCAACAATGTTCAACCTCATGCATTCCGGAATGTGACGATGCTCCTCCCCTTCTGGAACGCGATTTCTGCAACCGACATATGCAACATGTTGCGGGGTATTCCCTTTTCAGGTATCTCCATCTCTCTAGCGGAGCATCGTCCCTAGCCGGGACTAATTTTGGTTTCCCGACATGTGTGGATGTGTAGTGCATATAAGTGGCTGTATACTCAAAGAGGAGGGAAAAAATCAAGAATGAGGACGGAAAGATCGCATTTGCCTGATATTGATTGGAAAAGCACGGAAAAACTCCGATCTGAACAGTCGCCTGCAGGAATTATCTTCTAGACTAGTTGAATTCGACCCAGCTATGAAGATAGGGTCAAACATCCGCCACCGTCGGAACTCGAACCATAGAACTCCCCAGAAAACGATACAGAGGTATCAGTGTTGCGCTGTAACATCGACCCTAGTCAGTACTACGAACGAACTCATTTGCCCTGAAGAAGGCCGCCCGTGGTCTTCAGGCAGCACAGCCCGCGTCACAGCGCCTGCCGGACGACCAACCAGCCAGTCGATTCCAGATTCAGAGGTGTCGCTGGATAACGCCGACGGCGGTGGCGACAGCTCGCCCAGGAGGCGTCAGCCCGGGGCTCCCCACCTGCTCCCAGCAGCGCCGGCGGCCGCCGCCGTTGCCAACGCCCTCGAGCCCCCGGGCGCCCGCCGCCGGCAGCGCGGCCGCCGCACGCGAGAGTGCAATCAGACGCCGCCGCGTCTGCCGCCCCCGCCCCCTCCCCTGCCCCCGCCCCCACACCGGCGCGCGCGCCGCCGCCCCCGGCATTGCCGCTCGCGGGTGGGCCTTCGCGCCCGAGATCTCCTCGCCATAGGCTGCCAGGGTCTTGGAACGTGGTGGGGGGAAGGCGCAGGGAGGTAGATCTTCCAAAAATGAGGCATGTTCATTACAAGTATAATGGCAATTAGTTGGATTAAATAAACCGAAACGTAAATATAAACCACTGAAGTTAACAAAACCAAACTCGAAATCAATGTTCGATTATTCTAATGCGAAAATATATTTTCCCTAATTTTCTTGGTTATTCTTAAAATATGACCAAAATTAATTAGCCAATCTATAAGAGATGGAATTTTTTTTATATTCATTACGCAATCAGATCAAGGTAACCAACCAATTTTTCATATCTGAGAATCTTTTCTGATATTTTTTTTATGAAAATCATTCGCTTGAATTCCTAATTAGTTACGAGAATTGTCAGAAGAAGCCTTGCGTAATGTGGAAGTACTTCAATGTTGAACTTAAACACCGTGTGCAAGGACACAATTTTAATTGAGAGAAGCGTAATGTTGATGACGGTACCGGTGGCAGGTTTGTGTACTTGCTGACAGCGTGGAAATAGCTCATGAAGTTGGTTACTCTCTGACGAAAGTGAATAAAAAGGGTTCAGAAATGTTTCATTCTCTGGGAAAAATCCTTATTGCACACTTGAGATAAAACGCATAAACTTGACACGAACAAGACAATTAACTTAACGAGGTACTACCAGCAAACACTGAAGCAATTTTTTATGCATATTAACAATATTGCCTTGTATTACATGTTAACAGTATTTTAAATATAATTAGAAAAAAAATACCCACTCCATCCACGTCATAGTCACCACTGGGATGTGGCTCCACTTTCATCTCAACAAAACTAGCAATACTCCCACAAGTGAAATGGAGCACCAAATGTGTCAGCAAATAAACAAGTTAATCACTTAAAACCATTGTAATAAGTGGAGCATCTCATTTGAAAAGGGAAAAAATAATTTTGTCCTTGACACAATGAATTCCTTGGCGTAACTAACACGATACGCAACGTTAGTTAGGATGAAAATTAGCTTTCGAGTTGTGACTGCTTCAGCAAGACCGATGCATCACTCTACTGCGAAAGACATCACCCGAACGAGTAATCCGTCGAGGATTGCTGATCTCCCTCCATCACGGCTCCTTAAACTCATCCCCTGCGACTGCCAACCCTCTTCCAATCACACGCAAAATTGAACTTAATCCCCTCCCGAACGCACCGCTAGCACCCTCGTTAATAGGGGAGTCAGCGATTCTAACGCGTAATTCGCGAACCCTGCTGCAGGCGTCAAACAAAACAGTGGCAAATGGTGGACCCAGTGATGGAAAGTGAATGGGGTTGGCTGCATGATCGTGATGAATGTAGCTTGTTGTTTTCGGCACTTAATTGTACATTGGTATCTGAAGCAAAGAACTTCCTTTCAAACGAGAAAGAAACATTACGAGGAAATGCATCCCCTTGTAAACCCCATTGTCATATAATATTTATCGATGGTAAAGAAATACGAAAGTCAAATACTGCCCTAGAGTATTAAATTAAATTATTAGTTATGTATAGTTAGATTGAATTGAAAAACCACGTGTTCAGACTTAAGGAAGATATAAAATGAGAATGCAAAAATGTCAGAATATTTTGATAGATGCAGATATTGCATGTGACGTAGAGACACAGACTCCAGAGACATTCGTAGCAGGGTGCGCGTAATTAGAAGAGATGAAGGCAACAAGTATTATGTTTTGTAGAAACGAGGAGAACAGAGAGGAAGCTAGACGAGCGAACTTTGGGGTATAAATACATACCCGTTTGAGAAATAAACACATATAAAAAATGTGGCAAGTTGGCTGCATGTCAGAAGAGAAAAGCAGGGATAGGGGTGGTAGAAAAGATTGTAGAAGGCATTATTAAGTAAAGTATCGAGAAGGTACTTAAGAAGAACTACGAGAAGATCGTTAAGGACGCGAACGACTAGGAGCAAGAATGTGATACAGCAACAGGCTGCTAGGTCGGCGTGGGGGCTCCATGAAGGTAGAGGTGCGGTGTACAGGGGAGGAGAAGAAAGTATATTCTTCATTACGATAGTCGTACCTAAAACTTCAGAAATTGGTGAACGATTTGGTGGAGAGTTTATAATGATGTTACAACATGAACAATGAAGGAAAATGGTAGAAAATGGCTGATGAAACAGTATACCCCGGGAAAACCTGCCTCTATACTTTCTCCACCACGAATTCTACACGGATCGACCAGGATTTCCAACTCGGTGTATACAAAGAGAACTAGCTGGCTTCTAAGATATAGGCCGCTCCAGAAGGAGGAGAAAATGGAATAACTCGAGCTCCGGAATAACAAGAAGCTGCGAAGTGGAAGAGAAGAGTGAACCTGGATCAACAGAAACGGCGAAGCTACATAACTGCAGCTGCGATGACGGGTTGGTGAGTCTTTGGACAAATATTCGAACCCGTCTCGGAAAGAGGAAGAAGTACACTAGAGAACACTAACAAGTTGTGGCGATAGCTGCATGGCGGCAGAGAAGTGAGACCTGCAGAAGCGGTGAGGATTCAGATCTAAAGCCGATTCAAACGGATAGTGGGACTCCAGGTGAAAGATCCAACTAGACCTAGAAAGGGGAGGAAGTGGACCACATCAGTACAGGAAGGTATCAAAGAGAAATGAGACCATGAACCATCAGCAACGATACAATTACGTTTGGTGCAAAGTGATGGTAAGGCAGCGGTCAAAGTGGAGCCGATTTGGGCCGAAATTTCGGACGGCGGACGTCAGACGGACAAAACTAAACGAATCGAGATCTTCCGCCTGACTGTCGATATTATCCCACTCTCCCAAGCGGTGGCAACAATGCTTGAATACCTGTAATGTCTCTCACAGCTTACCCAGTCTCTTGCGACCACATTGTAGTTCCAGATTTGATACAGAACCAAACAATACAAAAAAGTCTATATTATCGGACGCTGTCGGAAGAAGACGTTTGGATTTTGACAATTTCCGTTTACCATCACGTGTTGAACGAATCAAGCACATCGGACAAATCTTCCGACGTTGGCAATCCGAAATTTCGGAGAAAATCGTCTCCACTGTGTCCCCATCTACACTGCGATGTTTTAACTTTGCCCCTCAATTCGCAATGGAATCTTCGGTCTTCGCAATGGAATATGTCACGGTATTTCGCATCTTTCTCAGTCGTGCCGCTAGATTTCGCATGATCGCGACCGTACCAAGCAGTGCTTGCGATCAAGCGACTTCTACCGGCAAGACCGAGAAAGACGCGAAACGCCGTGTGTCATTTATCTCAAGAACTGTTCATACTATGTCCCTAGTGCAATTTTTTAATGGTAAGAAAATCACGATTTTTAAAGAGTGGCCATAGGAGTTTGAGGGGCAGAGTAAGAAAAATCGCACTATAAGGCTCTGAGCGACAGGGCCAACCTCAGAGCGGCGGCGGCGTTGGTGTTGGTGGCGGCGGCAGCGGGCGGCGACGGTGGCGGTGGCGGCGGGGGCGATCGGCGGCGGTGGCGGGCGTCCCGGGCGTAACACAGCTCCCGCCCGGGGCGGAGGCGGAGGCCCCACAAAGAGCGAACGCGTTCCGGAACCGTGCGCGCGGGGCGTGGAGAGAGCGACGCGGCGGCGGCGGCGGCGGTGGCGGCGGCGGGGCGCGTGATTCATTGTCGGAAGCTGCCTCTCGGGACCGGTCACTTGTCGCGGGCGGCAGCGCGCGCCCCCGCGACCCCGCGCCCCCGTTCACGCCCCCCCCCTGCCCCCACCCGCCACGCCACGCGCCGAGCTGTTAACTTGCCGCCGCTCGGGCGCTGGAACCCCCCGCGCAGATGTGGCTGAATTTCGGTTCTGCTGAGGGACCGGGATCTTGTCTGTCCACATATTGAGGCACTGTTTACATTATTAATTGTAGTAACGATGTGACTTGAATATTTTGATTTGATGAAAGTATACTGCTCCAAAGATAATGGTAATGCTTTCATTTAATCCGCATACAGGCCTGCCTCTTGACTTCATTCGAACGAATCAACTTTACCTATTTTGTCACGAAAATAATAAACGGAGTTATTTAATTTATTTTAACGTCATTTATCTCAAGAACTGTTCATACTATGTCCCTAGTGCAATTTTTTAATGGTAAGAAAATCACGATTTTTAAAGAGTTTTGTTTCCATAAATCCTTTGTTAAATGTTTACCTCAACGAGAACGAAAAAATCTACAAGCTTACTCCTCTTTAAACTTTTTACTTAACCTCTAACCTTATTTCCTACCTAATCCTACCTTCCTACCTTATCACAGGCTTAAAATAATTCATTTGCCTTATCCTCCACGTTTCATTTGACTATCTTCGAAAACCTAACCTAACTTACATTTCCACATGCTACATCTCACACGCCCGTTCACTCTCCTCTCCAGCCCCTGCAACTTGTTTCCACTTCTCCACACCAGCTTCCACCATCACCCCCAGCTGGGGCTCCACCGAGCGTGGCCCCGCACCCCGATTCCTCTCTTCCACCACCACCAACACCAGTCTCCGTCCGGCAGCGGCGGCGGCGATGTCTACCCATGAAGCTCGCCCCGCTCAGCCGGGCCGTCAGCGGCGCGGAGACAGTATTATAATGTGACAATCAAAGCGGGAGCGCGACCGTGACGGAGGGACCATGTGGCACGTCCCTGCCTCCCCGCCTCGCCCCGTGCCCCCGCGCCCCGCCGCGCCCCCCTGGTACGCGCCTGCCGCGCCGGGCGGCACGCCTGTTAGCCCTGCACAAAAGCCGCCAGCCTCCGCCGCCGCCGCCCCGGCTGCTGCTGGCGGCGCGACGTAACGTGGCGAATGTGACGTCACAACACCCCGCGACGTGTTATGACGTCTAAACTGGATTTCGGTGCGCGGAGTAGCGGTGCTGTGGTTTGGGTAGGCGGGAATGGGAGAAGGCGGTGGGAAGCGTGGAAAATGGAGCAAGTGAGATTTTTAATGATTTTCTGATTTTTGTTACCATTGCTTCTCGTTGGGTTCCTCAACGAGTAACTAGTACTTTGTAAAACCTGAAAATGTTTATAATAAATGTTATACGTAAGTGAATGAATGAGCATGTGTACGATGTTCTGGGTTTTGTCGAACATCAAACATAAATAGGAAGGAAAGTAAAAATAAAAAATAAATAAATAAAGTAAAAAAATGTGTCGATTGTTGAGTTGTCGGCTGAGACGTTGGTAGAGTGGTTAGTTGTATTGTTGGTTGAGTGGTTGGCTGAGTGGTCGGTTGAGGCGTTGGTTGAGTAGTTGATGTATGTTTGGTCTGGCTGAGTTGTCGGTTGAGTCGTTCGAGTGGTTGAATGTGTGGTTGGTTGAGGGGTTCGCTGAGTTGTCGGTTAAGTCATTGGTTGAGTGGTTGGTTGTGTAGTTGGTTGAGTGGTTATCGAATAGTTGGTTGAGTGGTTCGTTCAGTGGTCGGTCAAGTGTCAAAGTTTGTTCAGTGATTGTTGAGTGGTTGGTGAAGTGGTTGTTCAGTGAATATTAAGTGGTTGGTTGAGTGTTTGTCCGGTGGTAGTCAAGTTATCGAGTGTCTGGATGAATGGTTGGTTGAATAGTTGGACGAGTGGCAAGTTGAGTTTAGCGTGGAGGGCGGGAGGAAGAGAGCGTCGGATGAGTGAGTGGAGTGGGTGGGTGGGGTGGATAAGTGAGTGACTGAAAGGGCTGCCAAGAGGCCGAGCGGGGCGCAGTGGGAGCAAGCGATGGCGGAACTCGGCAGTCCGCGCGCTGCAGCGAGTGTTGATGCGAGGCGCAGCTGCTGCACTGCTTACTGCGCCCGGGAAGTGCTCGCGGGCCCCGTCACGCGGACGCTGTGCTGTGGAACGTGCTCAACGCGCATTGAAGTGGGTACGACGCCGAAAATAGTTCGCACAGTCTTACACTGTTCTCACTACGTCTACTCTGGAGTAGGGACAAGATACGTTTTCAAAACATTGACGATTCTTTAATATTAATAAGATTGCTGGTGATGCAGGTTCCTTCTAATAATAAATATATAAAAGGTGTTGTCCGGTACCAAATATACGGATATATTTATATTATGTGTGTTACCATTGCTTCTCGTTGGGTTTCTCAACTAGTAACTAGTACTTTTATGTATTTATATTATTATCAAATATACGGATAAATATACACTCGTATATATTTGATACCTGAGAACACCTACGATTCTATAATAATATCCATGAATTTAAACAGTGATGTATTGAAGGCAATGTTTTTTAGTATCAATGTTTTGTGCTCGATGTTTTTACGTTTTCGATGTTTTGTTGGAGCCTGAAAAATTCCCTTAATCACAGTTTTCTAAAAATTAAAATATGAAAAAATGGTACAACTGTTTCTTGCCCGAGATGATCCTGATGTCTTGGTATTTCCTTCGTCATTCTTCGTATTCCGCAAAAATAGAGTCCTTTTTTTTGGTTTAACTTTATTTTGAGTTAATTTTAATCATAAATTAATATGTATGGCTATTGTTAAAAATTAAATTTTGTTGCGCGCGAATTTAATGTAGTAGGTTACTATACCAGCATTAAAACATCGATGATCAAAAATACTGAAGGTGTTTTGTCGATGTAAGCGCTACTATTAACATCGATGTTTTATTTTTGAACATCTATGTTTGGCAACATTGGCAATTTGTTGTCGATGTCGCATCACTACTCCGGAGTGATCACTTTCTTTGCTCTTATTGTATGACCGATTGTAACACATTTAACACCATGTGTTTTGAGTAACTCCCCTGCTACAATCGAGTAAATTAAAAACAAAATATTGAAGTCAAATCGTTTTTGATATATTTGTTATGTTTTTCTTATTTTAGAGAAAGCCAATTTAAATATTTCTTTCAACCGTTAGCATCTTCTGAAGAGTACGATACAATCTACGCTCAAGGACTCGTAATCTTTACGAAGTAATCATGAATACAGCTTTAATGAGTTGGCCGTTCCTGGTTGCTGAATTTCTCACTAAAAACCTCCCAACAAAACAGTGTGAATGAAGCCCGCCTTCTTGCGTGCCTACTTCCGAGTCTCAAAAACAACGCTCATCCACAGTCCATGGAGCGCCTAAGAAGTTTCCTAAATGAAGCTATAAGTTCTTGAGCTGACAACTTCCTGCGCCGGCCACTGATGGAATTTGCATAATTTCAAAATAAACACAAACTGCGCCTCGCGGCCGATCGCTCTCACTGGCCGCGCGCTCCTCGACCTTTTACGACCGAAATTAAAATTTTCCTTCCAATTAGCGCTCCCGCAATTACTGCAGCCGGAGACCCTCTTTTAAGGGGGTTTTACGATTTGGCACAAAAAGAAGCCCCGCGCCACTGGGCCTCGCGACGACGGTGTGGCAGTGGTGGTGGATATGGTGGTGATGGAGGTGATGATGGTGGTAAAGGTGATGGTGGTGGTAGTGATGGTGGTGGTGGTGATGGTGGCGGTGGTGGTGATGGTGGCGGTGGTGATTGAGGCGGTGGTGATCGGGGCGGTGGAGATCGAGGCGGTGGTGATGGCATCGGTGGTAATGGTGGCGGTGATGATCGAGGTGGGGTTGATGGTGTCGGTGGTGAAGGTGGCGGTGATGATGGTTGTAGTGATGATGGCAGAGGTGATGATAGCGGTGGTGAAAATGGCGGAGGTGATGGTCGCGAAGATGATAGTAGGTGTGGTAATGGGAGTGGAGGTGAATATGATGGTGGTGGTAAGGGGGTGACAATGGTGGCGATGGTAATAGAGGGGAAAATGACGGATGATGGTCATGGTGAAGGTGGTAACGATGGTCGGGTAGACTGTAATATACTATTTCTGGTGTCTCCAGAGGTGAGGTAGGTTATGCTTGATGATGATAGTGAGGATGGATATTGTTGTTATTACAATGAGAGAAAATGGAAAAATTATAATGAAAGAAAACATTGTTATATTTTATTATTTAATCCATTTACTCGATATATTCTGCGTAGTATTTTTCCCTTTAATTCAAACACAACACATTCATTTCACAAGACAAGTAAAAACTGAATAAATTATAAATTCATACACCACGGTTCGAACCAGATACCAGAAACAGAACTAGGTACATTGTATTTCACATCTTTCAAAATAATATTGAAATAAAAAAGATCTTCGTGTGTAGGAATCAAAATTTCATTGAATTGTTATGCGTTCAAGGCTGAATGCGAAATTCAACAGATGATATACCGAGATTGACGTTCACCTTACATCGTGTGATTTTATGCCAGACAAAGAGGTGAGTAACAAAGGATTAGTTTCCATTTCAATGCGTCAAGAGCAGCAGGTGAGAATTCATTCAGTTTCTTGAATCGAGAAATATCCTTGATGTGTCATGGATATGTAAATAAGAAATCCGTTGTTCGTGTTTCGAGAAAACGTTTTGAATGAAAAAATAAATTATTCATTTCATATCTAAGAAGTTAAGATACGAATTGTGTGGCCAAGAGCTGAATAGACCCAACCTTTTGTTAAAGTAATCTAGCGAACGTTGGTGTTTGATCAAAGGCAATAGAAGAAAAAAAAATCTGGGGTCATTAACGGTGCTTTATTTTAATTAATTTCCTTTTACGAAGCAGCTTATTGCCAAAACATCGATATCTGAAATGTGTGAGACATTATTTAGGACATTAAACTGGCGGAGAGGTACTCATTTTATACGCACCTTTGTCAGTTTCTTCTTTTTGTTGCATTTATTGAAGCAACGGATGGGCCCCTCGAGCAGTTTCCATTAATGTAACGCTCATTTTCCAAATGGATCATTTCCTAGTCGACACCTGTTTAACGATCTACCGGAATGAAAGTCCGCTTCGCGTTGCAGTAATACCGTGCTAATGAAGATAGTGCCGAGTGGAATAAGACCAACCAGTTGCTACAGAAGCCAGCACGGGGATTTGGGCGTGAATTGCGTTGCTCATTGGATCCAACACCTTCGTATTTAGAGCGAGTCGGTTGTCAGCCTCGCTAATATGGCGAGGCAATTTAAAACAAGGACGTTATTTGACATCGAATTTGGAGTTACGAGAGTAGGCGTAATGACAGAGGGCGTGCACAGCAATTTTCCTTCTTCTAATAGGTTTTACGAGGTACAAAGAGAAGGGCGAACACAAGCATTTTGTTACTTTTACGCAGAACGCACGCGGGCAGAGGGAGGTTTTATTTAAGATATGAAATGCTTACAACAAACATTAAGGCCTGTATAGTTATAACCCCAATTCCCGCAGAGGGGAGATACACATTTCTTACACAAAATATTTTATTTTTGTCTCGATGAAGTCAAGAAAGGACTATTTTTCAGTTTTAACTAATACTTATGATATAGATTACGAAATAAATAAAATATGTTGATTAGTTTTGAAAAGCATGATTGACGATAGAAATCTATTTTACTTTCCTTAGAAAAGTTTCAAATATCGCTGATGACAAAATGAATATTTAATAAAAAGTGGCGTATGCCTTAAAAATGAAAATATTCATACAAAAACCATGAGCCATTGAGGAAAACGGAAATCCTACCCAAACGTTACAAGCGATGAGTTTAGACGAATGCCATATTTGATTGTCGAACCAAGGGGGAGGGAAAAGGCTTACTCCATCAAGTTATTTCCTTTTCTGGGCAGATGATTGCATGACGGCTTGCCATTGTTTTCCACTGCTTGAAATGTGACAAGATAAATGTGAATGATTATGAATGAGATGATGCTCACATGATATACACAGCACGAGAAAACAAACATCCCCAAACCCACAAAATGATAACACATATGCATTACGTTGGACTCCACCCCAAAGCCTTCCTCTCAGAGTTCTTGGATTCAACTTCAAACATCTACGCCACTGGAACAAGTAAAATCAACATATAGTTGAAATATCTGCGAAACACCCTGTGCGGCAGTAAGCCTTGACAGCCGACAGCATCATTACGTTCCCTGCATGATTTCATATTTTCTTTCTTTCTTTATATCCTTCCTTATTTCTTTATTTCTTTCTTTTATCTTTATTTCTCTCTCTCTCTCTCTCTCTCTCTCTCTCTCGACCAACTTTTGTCTCTTCGTCCTTTCATAATTCCTCGAAGATGTATAATTTCATCGCACTGCCTTGAAGGCGCGTACGTCAAGCTAATGTGCGCCGTAGATCAAACAAAAGCTTTTCGGACGGCGTGCTCTCCTTGAGTAATTCACGGCCAACCCTTCAGGCAAATAGGCGGCAAGTAACTGTCAATTTTTCCCTCATATATTAGTTGCCAAGGGAAAGAGCTCCTGGAAGTACAACTCAAAAGAGGTTGCGAATGGGATATTCATGAACTCGGAAACGCTTGAGCACGCCATGTTGGACTGTCCCCGCCAGATGACGCTGTGTCAGCGAAGCTGTTGGCGGCGACTGTGAAGTCTGAAACGGGGAATATGAAGTATTCAATTCAATTCAGTGGGTAAGAGGGGCGGTGGGGATGGTGGGGATGATGGTGTGGACGTGACAACGCCGACAAAGGAACTAATAGTGGTGATAATTATGGTGCCATCGATTCTCATGCTGTGATGGGGATTAATACTGAGGTGCAAGTAATTCTGATGATCATGGTGATGGTGATGACATGGGGGAGGGGGAGTACGTATTGGCGGCGAAGTCATTTGCCGTGGTTGTGGCAATGATTAAACTGATGATGAAAGTAGAGATTAATTTCAAGAGGAGAAAAGATCCCGAGGACACCAGTATCACAACCAATGGCTTGATCATTAACGGTGTTGTCGTGAACACGACTGTGGAAGCCAAGTTGGTATTAGTGGCAACGGCAAAGCCACTAGCTGCCACCGCCAGTCCCCGAGGCAGACGGACAAATTATTATTAATGCGAAGAGGAAGACGCATAATGACCGACGCCGGTTAGAAAAGGCAACAATGTTTGTTTTTGCCATATTTTTCGTCCCGTTGCAAAATAACGGTCGACAAAAAAAACACGCAAGTACACGAAAAGGGTGTTGTTCCTGGATCGCCTACGAGAACCAAGAGGTGAACACAACGACCACCAACAAGAACTATGGGATCCCCACGTGCCTGAGTGTCGTCTTCCGATCCCACACGCTCTGAGGCGCGCGTCTGCCTCGTGTAGTCCAGGTGTAAACTATAAAGTTACCTAAAAGCTCACTCAAGGGCCTAGCATTAGCTTATCTCCGCATCTTGTTCCCCGTGTGTCTGCGGAGCAGGGAAGAAATACCTAACCAGTCCGACTTGATGAGCCGAGCGAGCGAGAGAGAGAGAGAGAGGTCGGTGGGGGGGGGAAGGGAGGGGACGAGAAAGAGGAAGCCGGAGTCGTCCGAGGGAAACACGGGAAGAAAAGAAGAAACGAATAAAAAAGTGCGGTCGAGGGAACGCCTACCTGTGTATCTGTCAATCTCTCCCGGTGACTGCTTCTTGGCAAGGGTCCTGCCTGCGGCGGGAGCGGAAGGCAGCGAAGGAAGGCGGGGTCGGACACGCTGGAGGAGGTGGCAGTCGAGGCGGGGCGGGGGCGGGAATGGGGACAGCAGTGATAGAAGAGAAGAATGAATGTGGCGAGGAAGTAATTAAGGAATAAATAAATAAATCATAAATAATAAATATTTCGTAGAGACGAGTCTCGTTCATGGATCTTACTGTATCTTGTACAGAAATCAATTTAAAGATGCAAGACTCACTAACAGTTAAGGAGAAGAGAATACAACGAGCCAGCGAAGGAGTCAGATATAAATGTGGTGGTGGAAGGAATGACTGAGAGAGCAGATGAGTTGGGGGAAAAAATGTCAGAGGTGGCAAAGGAAACGCGCCGATCACACAGGTGGATGCACGCGTGACAGGCGAAGATTGGAAGTGATGTCCGCAATGCTATGGGTACAGGCAGAGGTATGTGTGGCAGTGGTAGTGACATAGCGATAGTGACAACGGCGGTAGCGGTGACAGCGGAGGTAGTGAGACTGGCGGCACGGTAGCATTGATGTAAGTGAGGGTAGAGCGGTGGGGATGGTAGCAATGCCAGAGACGATTAGCGGCGACTACAACACGGTGGAGATGGTGGTGGCAATGGCAGAATCGCTGGTGGGTGATGGTGATTGCGACAGTGACGGTGACGGTGACGGGGTGGCTGTGGGTGAGGAGGTGGTCGTGGAGGCGGCGATGTTGCTGGCGGTGGCGGTAATAGTCGGGTGGGGGAGGGTAATGGTGGACGGGAGCAGAGGGATGGCGGAGGGATACGGGGAGGGGAAGGTGAAAGGGGAAGCGGAGACGGAAGTGACGGTGGAATCGGAGGGGGAGGAGGTGGCGGCGGCGGTTTCGGTGACGGGAGGAAAAAAACAGCTGAAGTGGGTCCGGATGGGTCGGAATGGTTCGAGATGAGTGGGATGGGTGGGAATGAGGTGGGGTGGGGTGGGGTGGGATGGGGTTGGCAGGGTGGGGTGGGCTAGGGTCGGCGGGGGCGGGCTAGGGTGGGCTCGGACGAGACTAGAAACGTGTCTGAGGGCAGCCCTGGAGCGGTTACGGAGCCGACGGCAACGGCAGTTGGCGCCGCGGTGGCGTGGGCAGCGGGACCGCAGGCGGCGGGGAGGGGAGACCCATTGTCTCTCGCGGGAACGCGCGCCTGACGGTGGCAGGAGGCCGCGGAAAAACGCGTCCGCTGGGCCCGGGAGCCCGCGCGCGGGGTTAGTTCGTAATCCGCGGAAATATGCGCTGCGCTTTCCCGCGAGGCTCCGCGAGAAACTCCGTGGTACAGTTAAAGCGCGATGCAGGACGCGCTCCGGACTGCCGGGCTCTGCATGCACGGCTGCGACGGTCACGAGGCACGGGAAAGCGCACTTCACACGCATTTCTTTCAATTGGAAGGAACATGCTATAGATAGTCTAATACCACTTTATGCCGTCAAAATTAAGATAATTTTACCCACATACTCGTCGTATTGATTATTCTTTCTTTATATACTAGATTTCATGATGCTGGTGTTGAAACATTTTTTTTAAATTCTGAACTAAGTAAATTTAAAATCTACTGTGTATTAAAATAATTGGTAAATATGGTAAATTGACAATTGATAATGAAAAATTATTATGGGTGAAGGTAATAGAGTGGTTTATCTCATCGTCTTGCATCTAGAACAGACTTAGAGCTTTTGGTAAGATGTCGAAGTTGAGGAATATATGTGACTAAATACATTTTGACTAATTTGAAAATCTATAATAGAGTTTTAAGGATGTAATTCTGGGTAAGTTGTAGGTTACTATCGTCCTCCTTGATAATAACAACAAATCGCACTGTACTTTAAAATATGTTTTTCTTTACTCTGTAGCGAGAGACGGCAGATTGAAACTGTATCGTTGTATTTCTCCGGATGAAGACGATGTGGCATGAAGCTATCTAGAGACAAGCCCTCCAATTGAAGTGCTTGGGGCAATAACAATATAACCCATACCAGTCACAAGCCACATGCTGCTCGTAAATGTTAATATCTCGATTTTGGTTCAGGTGAGTCTCATCTTGTTACTACACCAAGCTCTTCATTTGTCAACTTCATTTGTGTAGTAACAATATAAACCACATTTTCACTAAAATCAAGATATTAACTCTTAAAAATAGCCGGAAACTTGATGTGGAAGGTGTGGCTTATACAGTTACTGCCCGTACTGCCGTTTTACTGCCGTTACTGGTTTTGTAAACGAATGGCACTGCTACAGGACAACAGCTGTGACTCATCAAACGCGGCTATCAGGCCTAAAAGGTATTAGGAACTGAAGATCGTAATACATTATGATCTTAATAATACCGTAATGCCTTTTAGGCGTGATTTCGAATTAATTATTTAAATGGATTGGTGATGGTGACGGTGATGACGATGACGATGACTTGAGTGATGGAGCAATGGTTCACTGAGTAGCAGAATAAACGGGATAACCCTGAGAAAACCTGCAGCAAATCCGCTTTCTCTATAGGCAGGGTGATCAGGATTAGAATTCTGGTACCCGAAGGTATATCAAATTCCGGTTAGCATCATTTGATTTTTTAGAGCTGTGACAGTATGAAGGAACTCAAGTTGTCTCCGGTTACTTTATTCTCATCAATAAATGATAATATATCAAATATATTTATATTCCTATTAAAGTACTTTTAATCATCATTTCTGACACTTTCCAATGGCGTTTCTTCAGTAACTTATACCTTTTCTAGCTGCCAGCAGTAGACATGCTAACTACAGGATCGTTGCGGAACATTTCTTTCCTTGGCGTTCTGCGGATCGAACAGGCAGAAATATATCCCACAGCACTCTTCCCCTACACTTCATCTGCATCACCACCAGTAGCAACAGCGACGGCGGATGCAGCTCTGCTGTTACAAACCAGCCCATGAATTTAACAATCTATTTGTCTTTCGCGCAAACCCACGGCCATCTCCGAGCCCCACCTAGCGACGACCGGAAGCCGCCTAGCCGTATTTCACGGCCAACGTGCAACGCGGGCAGTCGCTAGAATCGCCAGGCGCGATATCGCTTCTACCAGCTCCTCTAGGTGGCAGGGCGCCGGTGCTATCGTGGCAGGCAATAAAAGGTGTGTTTAAAAACAGAAGACTGTAAAACGGAGGGAGCGTTTGGGGAGGGGGGAGTGAGGGGGATGGTTATGGCCCGGTGCTGCCTGGACACAACACCTCTGAAACAAGCAGGCGCCGATGAACGTTGTAGGCGTGAGGGGGTGTGGTTAAGAATAGGCCGATACCGAGAACTCCGGCAATAGGCAAAGTATTCACACCCGACGCTCTACGCTTCCTGCTTATGCTACTGCTGCTGGGAGAAAACCCTATAAAGTGTCCAGTTGTGCTGAGAGGTTCCTTTGCCTTCAGGAAACTGCGCTATCCGACCTTAATTACGTCTAGTTAAGTCGTAATACCGCTCTAGACACGCTCATAGAGGCGGGAAGTATCTCATTAGCAGGCTAAGGTGAAAAGGTTTTCTCACGTGATGTACACGTATGTCGCACCTACTCGATATAATGTGGAGGAGAAGACAAGGTTTTTCAAAAAAGATTTTTATTCGGTGACAAAAAAGGGTAAACGCTACTGTCTAAGATTTTAAGGCTTCAGAGGATTTGCTTTGTAGTGTATTTAAAATAGTTTCAAATTTGTATTTAAAATTGTTGTCTAATGGTTCTACTCTTTATACAAGTACATGCGAGATTGTCGTTATTGTTTCTGAGTTCTTCATCCAAAACATCACGTACGAGATCACATACGATCACAACTATCTAAATTTATGTAGAATACAAATTGTATGGTGTTTTTCACAAATGTCTCTTGATATTATTTCTATGAGAGAAAATGCTACACAAAAAGACAAAACAATATTACATGAAAATTAAAACATGTCCGACTTTTATTTTTACATTGTTCATTCTTAACATTTCATCGTTGTTAAGTATTTATAGAAATGTGTTCCCTGGTTCATACAAGGGAACATAAATAAATTTCCCTGTTTATTTTCTCTGCTCAAGACGAAGTAGCCACATACGAAAACATTTCTATAGCTAACAGGAGAATACGTTTTACGTTCTCCAAAATTTATAATGGCATATTTTCTTATTTACATTTTTTAGATTTTAATATTTTCAGATATCAAAGAAAATTTGTTACCTCAAAAATTACTCATATTTCTCACACAATAATAGAAAAAAATCATTTGCGAAAGAATAGACGTCAGAATGACGTCACATCACAGCAACACGCACCGACTCACAGGCTGGCCGCCGTTGGAACTGACACAACACTAGTGTCTCCGTCCACCACTTACGATCGCGAAGGCGTGGACAAGCATGCGTTCGCATTATGCTAATGCACAAGGCCGACGCGGGAAGATTATCGCGCTGATTGCAGCAGCGGCATTTGAATAATTGAGGGGAAATGGGCGCAAGCGAGTTGATAAAGCCAGACGTGACAACGTGAGTTATACCCACCGGTTTGTGAATCCACGCCTCCTCTTGTACCGACTCTGGCTCCTTACGTGTGCTCTACCGCGTATTGCTGCCGCGAAGGTGATGGTGAACCAGCTTGTTTTGTTTTTGTTTTGTTTTTTCAGTTTTTTAATCGAAGTTTTGCTCCTGGCGATCTGCCAGACGAGGTATGGGGGTAGGTCTAGGAGAAGAATTGCCGACTTAGAGTTATGTGAACACAGGTCTGTGAAAAATTTTTATTGGGACTGCTTTTCGGGCCGGTTGTATTCATCATCTGGCTTTTCTGATTTTATCAGGAGATATTTAATATATTTCTTAAAGTTACCTTTAATAAGAAAATAAATTAGAGACATGTGCAGGAAGTGAAGTGTTTTTCGTGTGTAGGTATACTAACGAGTTTTATGCGAAGACTGCCATAAAATCAAATGTCTTTTCGTTTAACGCGATAAAATAACCGTGTTGTTCACGACTATGTTCTTCTTCCGCTCTGTGCGACGGACATCTGATAGGCGCTGGCGCCTCGTTTTACCGGAAGTGCGTCACATGAGAGTTCAAAATTTAACGACGTCATTTGTCTTAACCATGACCCGAGACCAGAAATTCCATAACCGCTAAAGTTTGTTCCTCTAATTTAATTTACTTAAAATTTACTCTCTGTAGCGCGTACGTGTCCAATCAAACCCCGAAACATCATCTTCTCACAGCAATAATATAGAAAATATAACATTGTATTCGAGATGGAAGTTGGTTCACAAATTCTTAATTTCCTTTATGTCTCTTACCGAGGTCGAATATAGAAAGCAACATTAAGTGATAACGCTGGAAGACAATGTATTGCCAAGGAACAAATTCTAGGCGATATAGCCCATGTAAGAGGGGGGAAACTACGGATAGGCATTTAAGAGTCCGTGTATTAGATTCAATAACAACGACAATAATGTTTTATTCACTGTATCAAAGATTGATTGATGATTGATTGATTAACATTTCCAGGCACATCAACTGCTAAGGTCATTAGTCCCGTTACTGAAGTGAATGTTTGATCCTAGGAGGTGTCAGTGTTCCTCCTCCTTTAGACAGTTAAATCCGGCGCCGACCTATACCTCTGCTTGCGCGCGATTTCCCTCTCCACATATTTCACACCAGCGGGGCACGGCCTCAGCCAGGGAAAGCCCCAAGCTTCCGACTGGTCTCCCGAAATGTGAGGTAGTGTAGTGCATGAAAGTTCAAGGTATTTGTAAGGGAAGAGGATAGGAGAAGGAATAGGAAGGAAAGATCGCGCGTGGTCTGCGGCCCATTTATTAGAATAATGTCCGGCGTTCGCCTGGTATTGTTCGGAGAAACGAAGTATCGGACGAGTTTGATAGCTTAGCATCACCGCGAGGTTGTAAGTGCAGAGGAGCCGTAATGCGGTCGGACGCAGGCGTTCCGGCCGACCGGAACTGCGTCACCCGGGCGAGTGGCCGGGGCTTAATGACGTCATTTACGGGGGCCGCGACCCAGACCGAGCGCATCAACATCGTCATGGGCGGCCGCTCGAGCAGCGCGGAGGCGCCTCCTGGGGACGCCGCGGCGCGGAGTGCAAGTGGATTAGGAGCGGATGACCAGCGCAGGCGCTCGTTTAGCCGCTCAGTTCCCACGGAAGGACATACACATTATTATTATTATTATTATTATTATTATTATTATTATTATCATCATCATTATTACACCTAAATTCACGATTAAAGATGCTGGGTGACGGTTAAATATAATTCTCTCCAGGTTGCAACCAGCTTCCTGATCTTTTCTAGTGTTTGTGGGGTGACTGTGAGCACTTTAATCAGTTATTAATTATTATTATCATTATTACTGTTGTTGTTGCTATTATTATTTATTCCATTTCAAGAAAATTTCACTTGACCCCGTAAGCACTACAAGATTTTAATTTACGTATCTTATCCAAAAATCCACATGGAAACTATTGTAAGAAAGTGTATCCCCATTGTCACCAGCCTTTCACCTTGTTGGATAGGCACTTCCTTTTCAAAGAAATAATTGATAAGAGTAATTGGTAAGATATAATTAGTTAACCATGAAATAGTATCAACAAATTTGAATTTCCTTTCTTAATCATTTTATATCTTAGAAAATAATGAAATTCTCTTGGGTGTCTTTGTTACGAAAATAAATCTTACATTAGAGAAACTCTGAAGTGAAAATACTAACAGATGTGATGTTCAAACGAGCTCAAAAATGATATAAAAAGCTATTCTTAATAAATCGTATTCTTAAAATAACCTAGCAATTAACCCTCCGGCGGGTGCGTAGCGGCACTCAGTGCCGCATTTTTACATTTTTATTGATTTCGTGTAAATAATTGGTGTCACATATATGAGCTCATTGATATTCTTCATTCATTATATTTTCAATCGGACGACACTAGAATCACGAATTTAGACACTGCCGATGGACCGTTAATCATAAGTAATTCGAACTCCGCAACAGTTGCGGCACTCTGTACCGCATGCACTTTCTTTAGAATTCTTACTGCTGTTTTGTTATTGAGCTTATGACACAGATTTTGGAGTACTAATTACTAATTCAAATTTAAATGCGTTGTTTCCGAAGAAACGTTAGAAGGCACGTTTGTACCGTATTCAGTCCCCGACACGTAACACGTGCCAAGACACGAAGGGAGCAAGTGATGGATCAGATTCTTAATAATATAGTTATTTCGTTAGTTATTATAAAATTAAAGTGTATAAAAACATAAATAAAGCATATTTTTTCACAGTTCCTAAAAAAAGTGAATAACTATTGACGCGAAAACGAAGTTGATAAATGCGACACGAGTGCCGCACGCGCCTGCTTGTGGGAAATGATGGAACGCGCCCGCCGGAGGATACATATGTATTTAAATAAGAATACTTAATTTCAGAAAGATTGTTTCACGAATATTATTCCTTAGGTGCACAGGCGTCAACTCCAGAAGCATACGTGAAGTTTAATTGTTTGAATCGATCTGTCGTTTCCTGTCTCTCGAAAGTGCGCCCCGGAGCTCACAGGAGCGTGACAAGACAGTCGGCGAGAAGTGACAAGGCGGGCGCTCAACCATACATCATTCCGGATTAGACCTGCCCAGTGATCACCCGGTGATTGGACGTTTCTGTAAATCCCGCGATCGATCGGCGTCGGAGATCGAGGTCAAACGACACACAATGAATGGAGGGTTTTTTTGTGACAAATCACCAGGGACGAACAAGAAGTTCTCTAATGCCCTGCGGTATGGCAGGGAACAACCGCATCAAAAGAAAGTTGACATGGAGTCGAGAGTGCGTCGGTGGAAAAATGTCTGTAGGGGTTGGAGGCAAGGACAAGCGAGTCTTAAGGGACAGAAGAAAAAAGAAGAGGCCCTCGACGGCGGTCGCGAAGTTAAGTTGGATAGGCTCTTAAGTTGAACGAAATAATTGACAAGGATGTATGTTATGTAACTGTTTAAAGTTAGCTAAACATGAAGTAAAATTAGCGATAGCGAAATTTCCTTCATTCAGTCGTTTTGAATCTTTAAAATTTGCATAATTCTCCTGGGTGTGTTTGTTACGAAAAGAAATCTCTATGATATGAGCACGAGAAGATTAAAGAATAGTTATACTATTTTTAATACCATATGGAAAAGGGTATCCTACTTTTTAATTATTTTTTAATCAGTTCATTAATATGGAAACATATCTTATTATATTTTTAAATTGCAACTGTTATGGTTTTTGTCATATTTCGTGTACATATATTTAATATGGACAACATTAATCTAGAATTTTGACAACCTTAAAATATTAATCTGACCGTGGATATTGTGGACAAATAGTAAATACACTGTCGGGTGTCAGTGTTTAAAAGCTAAATCGATGGGTAAGAATGCAATATGTAGCCTATTAATAAATGGTAACTACTTGTTTCCGGCGCTTTTATGACTTCAGATCTTATTAATGGTTTTAATCTTCAGATGTAAAGTTTCAATATTTTCGTCAACCTATCACGTGTTTGCCCTACTTCGTCGATATTATTACGGACAATCTCGTAGAGATTTTTTCTGAGGATTAAAACGCGATAAAAAGAAAACGACATTTCAAATGAAAAACTCGTTACCTCAATTGCGAAGAATATTGAAAAAGAACATTAGAGAAATATTATTGTTTATTATTGATGCTGTGTTGAGTTACGTATACTTAATTTTGTAAATAATTACATTATTTTTACACATATTTTTTATTTATTATTTTTATTTATTTATTTAGGAGTGTTGGTATTTTCGGAATCAGCTTAACCCTCGTCTGGCATACAAAAAAACATCCAAGAATGTGTATATGTCGCACGCTGCACCTAAGTGGCTTAGTATTCTTTTCAGCCTGCCAAGATTATGAAACGGAGTATCCTTCAAGCTGCTACTCGGATAACGAACTTTGTCGAGACAGCCGGGTGACGAAGTCAGCGAGGAGATTGGTGGGCAACTGAGGCGAGAAGGCGTCGAGTCACAAGAAGGAAGCAACAGAGGAGAAAAGTAGCATGGAGACCAGACACGATGGATACATACCAGCCTTCATAACATTTCTCGCATTCGTGGCATGAAGATTGAATTGTAACCATACGAGGTTGGTTTCCGATTTTGTGGGAAATACGTTTTTACTTAACTCTAAAAACAAAAGAGAAAACAACGTCCGTTCATTCAGTGTTAGTTGTCCACAAGATTCAGAAGCATGTGAACTAAGGTTCGAAACAGCACATTGGAATTAAAAAAAAATTGTACGGCGGGATGCTATTAGAGATGTTGCAAAACTAAAATTCAGATATTTTCTTTATTTACTTTTATAATTTTGTCTCAATGAAGTCAAATTTTGTTTGATTTTTGTAGTCACATTTCCGAGTTTGTAACAACATTTATTAATCGTTCAAAAACTACCACTAATGACAACTTAATTTTGATTTTTTCGTTCACCAATCGCGTAACTACCACTACAAGGAACATAAAGTTTTCAGTTAAACATCTTTAAAGTTATGAGTTCAAATGCAGGTATCATATGCTTAATAAATTATGAATTGTGCAGTGAACATTACTAGAAAGTTTTAAAGAAGTTCTGTAACCAATAATTATTACAAAATGTCATAAATATCTGTCATAACTCAAAATTGAAATGTTTCGAGTTGTGCGAGTGATACAGTCCATGAACGTTACTGTAACTACAATGGAGTGACTTCTTTTACCTTCGGAGCAGTGGTTTAATACGAGGGATAGCTGACAAAGGGAAAGCGACGGTTCGGTTCACGAGTCGCCCGAGGAGGCAGCCGCACGAAAAGAGCATCGCGGACGGAGCCTCAGGGCGACGACGGGCGCTGGGAAGCGGCACCGAGGACGGGGAGGACGGCGCGGTAATCCGGTCCCCGCCATCGAGCGCGCAGGATCTGTCAGGCGCCCTCGACATGACAAGGCGCGGAGAATACCCGCCCGGCAAAGCTGAGCAGGAATGCAGTAGCGGCGGACGTCAGCTCGCCACTCGGCGCGCCGCGCCACGCCGCCGCGGGGGAGGCGGTGGAGGCGGGGGCGGAGGCGGTGGAGGAGGCGGAGGCGGTGGTGGCGGGGGCGCAGGCGGTGGAGGCGGGGGCGGAGGCGGTGGAGGAGGTGGAGGCGGTGGAGGCGGTGGAGGAGGCGGAAGCGGCGGGGGTGGAGGCAGTGGAGGCGGGGGCGGAGGCGGTGGAGGAGGCGGGGGCGTGAGAGACAAGGGTGGCGGAGGGTGACCCAAAGATGACGACGGAAAGAAGGTTCAATGACGAAATAGAAGTGACGGAGGATGAATAAGAGAGAGAGAGAAAAAGAGAGGTTGGCAGCCGACGCATATTAGAGGAACGAAAGAAGAGATAGTAGTGGAAGAAGTGAGAGTGAAATTGGTAGGATTGAAGGACGAATTATCAGTCTTTGTTAGAAAGTGCGAAGAATGACGGAAGAGAAGCAAATGTAAAGGTTATGGACCGTGGAAACAGTAAGGTCGGGAATGAGGAGATTGCGGAGTGGGTGGCATTGTTTCGAGGGCAGTGAATGAAGAATTGCAACTGTTACTATCTGAAAGCGGTACGTTCTACAGAAAAAAGAACGGGGAGAATAAATTACTTCTTTGTCTTTTGGGCAAGCGTACATTATCAAAAATTAAATCACATTATATCGGAGTATTTATTTTTCAGGAACTTGTGAAGGTGAAATTAAGAGAGAAAGTGATTGTGAGTAGAGATGTTGGACGAGGGGGATTGTGAGACACAACGAGGTGGTGCAGGTAGATAATAGTAATATTTGTATAGTAATAATGTTCTGTTCCTAAGCCTTTTCATTCTTATTACCAGAGATGAATGATTTAATGGATAAGGTAATAAGTAAATGATTTCAACGAATGCAAAGGAATGGTCGAATGGGAGACAGAGAAAAGAAAACAAATCAGTTTTGTCCACCAGCAATTGCAGACGTATCGACCTGGACTTGAACCCATGCATCTAGAGGCAGACGGCGAGCGAGCTGATCACTATGCCACGGCTCACCCGGCGGGAGCGGGAGAATCGGAATGGACAGGGAGTGGGCGAGGGGCGGACGCCGCGGGCGCAGGCGGCGAGCGCGGGGGCGGCAGACGCCTCCAAGACGGCTGGAATCGGGCCCTCGTCCTCGAGCCCGCCAAGAACGCGGCAGCTCCGAACAATAGCCCCAGCGCCCGATACAAAAACCCCCCTCAACGTGTCGCCGTGTGAACACCCATTTAGTAGTCCGGTCGTGACGCGAGATTTTAAGAATATCAAATCTAGATAAATCAGGCGGCGGACGACGATGCCGCGCGTGTGGTCCATGGGGGCTCGCGCACGCAACCGCCTAAGTGCTTTGACGCGGCGGTGGGGAGGTGGAGGTGGAGGCGGTGGCGGTGAGGGAGGTGGAGATGGTGGTGGTGGTGGCGACGGCGGTGGCGGTGGCGGCAGTGGTAGCGATGGTAGCGGTGGCGGGGGCGGCGGTGGCGGTGGCGGTGGCGGTGGCGGCGGCGGCGACGGTGGCGGTGGCGGTGGCGGTGGCGGTGGCGGCAGTGGTAGCGGTGGTAGCGGTGACGGGGGCGGCGGTGGCGGTGGCGGTTGCGGTGGCGGTGGCGGTGGCGGGGGCGGTGACGGTGGCGGTGGCGGTGGCGGTGGCGGTGGCGGTGGCGGTGGTGGCGGTGGGGGTGGGGGTGGGGTGGCGGTGGCGGTGGCGGTGGCGGTAGCGGTGACGGTGGTGGCGGTGGGGGTGGAGGTGGGGGTGGGGGTGGGGTGGGGGTGGGGTGGCGGTGGCGGTGGCGGTGGCGGTGGCGGTGGCGGTAGCGGTGGCGGTGGTGGCGGTGGGGGTGGGGTGGCGGCGGCGGTGGCGGTGGCGGTGGCGGTGGCGGTGGCGGTGGCGGTGGCGGTGGCGATGGCTGCGGCGGCGGCGGCGGAGGTGGATGCGGCGGCGGCAGCGGCAGCGGCGGCGGCGGCGGCGCAGACGGAGGCGGAGGCGGCGCTGGTGGCGTGCTCAGAGATGGGGCGATTGCAGCCGCAAAGTCTCATTGGATTTGTCATTGTAAACACGACAAGTGGATCGTCTTTGTGCGAATGCGGATCGAGTGAAAGGAGCACGCCGGAACGCGGGCAGTCACTCTCTATGAGGAGCGTCGGGTTGAAAATGATGCCTTCTCTCGGGGAGGTCGAGCTGCTCCGCCACCTGTGTAGGTTGATCCAAGTTAAATGGAAATTACACATTTGAGACTTTTATCTCTTCCAGGAAGTACGAAATAATCTGCCCGCTCGCTTTGAATTAAGGAAGAGAAAAGTTGATGGAGAACTCCGCGGTAGAAAATTGCAATAATTGCTATTCTTTGAACGACATTTGAATCGAACATTCGCTTTTTTGTTCTTACAGTAAATAGTCATACGGGCTAGGTGATGTACAAAAAAATTCAAATCCATCACACCTAATCTGAAAACAAGATAAACTTTTATTTGATTGTTACATGGAATGGCGGGAGGAATGGGTGGTCAGTAAACAGGAAGGATGGAGACAGGTCTATTACGTATGTTCCTGAAAACTCGGCCTAATGCATTGCTATTGGAGTTGGGTATTGGAGATGGTCGAGAGCCAACGAAGATGTGAAGTGTCTGGTAATAGTAGCGATGTGTGTAAGGGAGAAGGTGGAGGTATCTGAACCGAGACCCAGGAGCAGTGGCAGTGTGGTACTAGCTACAGGACTTCTGGGTCGGCGAGGGCTGAGCGAGTGGCATGTGCGGGACTGAGGCAGCAGGTTGGGAAAGGAACGGGACGCAGGCGGCGAAGGGAGCAAACCAAGGTGCACCGTCGGCAGAGGCGGCTGGGGAGAGAAGGCGGTGGCGGTGGCGATAGGCTTGGTGGAGGGCGTGTTTGTGGCGGTGGCGGTGGGGGTAGCGGGTTGGAAGGCGGTGACGGTACAGGGCGGGGGTGGCCGGAAGGGGCGAGGAGGTTGGACGAGGGGTGGCATCGATGGCGGTGAGAGTAGCGGGTGGGAAGGCGGTGACGGTACAGGGTGGGGGTGGCCGGAAGGGGCGAGGAGGTTGGAAGAGGGGGTGGCGGCGATGGCAGTGGGAGTAGCGGGTGGGAAGGCGGTGATGCAGCAGGGCGGGGCGGACGGAAGGGGCGGGGAACGTTGGAAGGGGGCGGTGGCGGCGGATGTGCCGTTGTTGGCGCCAGCGGTGGTGGCACAGGCAGCCGAGACATTGCGGAGGCGGTGGGGGCGGCGGGGCGTCGCCAAGGCAACGCGGGCATATTGCGGGGGTGCACTGCGCCGACTCCAGCCTCTCGGCGCTGCCGGCCACCACGCAGGTGGGGCTCTCCGACAGAGCGCTAAGCCCTGCGGTTGGTCGCCAAGGAGGCCGTTACGCGTCTGCGATGAAAGCAATACCAGAGTACTTGCACATTTCACGCCTCTGTACATGAACGGCTTAAGCTTTTTTTCAAAGACTACTGACGAAGTTAACAAAACTGTGTTTTTCGACAACTTTATCAATTGTTAACTTATTAATTCATGTTTTTTCTAATTTTTAAGTAGCATTATTCGAAAGGGAGATATGTTAATCTCAAAAGGACTATTAAGCCAATTATACACTTGCGGCTATTTTATTAGTGCGCCGCGATCGTAGACAATTCTGCTCGGCCGACGGGCCTTGAACTACCCTGCGAAAGCTGCGGACGGGAGGTTTTCATGGTCTGGCTCTGCGAAAGACATGCTTTCCACTGTAGTTTGAAGTTCTGGGGAATTCCTCCCTGTATATCAAACTATTACGTGTGCACAGATGCACAGATAGCACAAAGAAACTATTTCAGATGAAGGTGGATTTTCTGAAATATAATCTAATACGTTCTTTTTCAGCGTTTCACACAAGGAAAGATTCCACACTGCTACATTCAAAAATAATCACAGTCAATTTAAATATAACGTACATACTGGCGTAGAGTTCTGAAAATTCATACCTAACGGTGATTGTTAGAAACTGATTAACTCGTTAGTTACCCATAAATTAATTCATAACGCGCAAAGAGGGTAACGGATCTTCTAAAGAACCATACAAATCACAACCGTTACATTTTCAGTATTATGTTCAGATAAGACCACGCATATCAACTCTACATGCAGTTCCGTTCACCAACTAGTTTGCGGAGCCAACAGCCATTAAGCGCCTCTCCCCTGGCTCCTCCAATAATAAAAGCGTTTCCTGGCACTTCTAATCTCGAGCGAAGAAGAATAAAGAGTTATCTCTCCTTCTTACATTGTTTCAATTTAATAAGAACCTTTCTGTGTTAATGTAATTTGCCGCAAACGAACTCCTTTTTTCCCGGGCCGCGATCGAGTCCCTGATTGGCTGCGGGCATGGGAGACGGCGCACGGCCGCTGCCATTCACAAGACGTCTCGCAATCGGCACTAATTGCGTCGTGCCCGATTATGGTCGGTCGCTTTTGTAGTGTCGCTCGAGCCGTCCGGATCAGGCACATGAGAAATAGGAGAGGCCCTGGGCTGTGAAGATAGACGACGCCGTTCCCGTTGCAGTTGAGGTTCTTTGTGTCTGCTATGTGACAATGGTAGAAGTACTGTACTTGAGTCAAGTGTTTGAGGTCGTGAGCGATGGCAACGCAAGTTCTACGATTTACATGCAAGGAGAGTAAGGTAAAGTTTGTTCCGCGGTGTTGCTGGATTCTGTTTTATTCTTTTATTATTACACGATGATTCAAGATTTTTATTATCGGAAAGCTTAATCGACTATTTGAGGAATTTCATATTCTAGTTCGCGATTCAGGGAAAAAAGCATTAAGTTATCGTCCCCCTGAGTTTTCAAATTTCAACCGAAAACAATATTTTAGTCGTCAAAAGGGCAGGGATTCTTCAATGCGTTCTAAGATTTGACAATTCTAATTCTACGCTCTTTACTGAGAAAACTGGTTACTAAGCCAAAATATGTACTCGAGAGTTTTCTGACTTTTATAGTCGCGAAAATCGACAAGAAAATATAAAGAAATTATTTTAGTTGCGAAAGTGTCTTGCAAATCCATTAAGTGACTTGTAAGTATCAAAGTTTAATCAGGAAGTAATAATAAATTATAATGCGTTTCCTTCAAAATACTTTTACAATTATAATAATACGACTCTCGACATTCAATGAATACCCACATTAAATAGAGATGAAGTCAAAGGGTACACTTATTATCGCGATCATCTCTACTGATCTCGTCTACTGTAAGCAGCAATGACAAGAACGCGTAAGGCTATGTTAACGGCAACGCCGATGACGGTAACCTTAGCAGCAGTGTCGGCAGAGGCAACCGCGTGTACAACGGTGGGTTTTCCCGTAATTAGGGAGAAATGCGGGATCTTCCCGAGCACACCGACGTCGCCCACGCGGACATCCTCCGCGCCAACTGACTACCGCCCCCAGCGGGCGTTGGCGGCAGCTCAGTGTTAGAGGTGGTAATGGACTGGTGTTGGAAGTAGTAATGGTGATGATGGAGGTGGTGGTGGAGGTAGTGATGGAGTTGAAGTTCGAGGTGGAGAGGGCTTTGTGGGTAGTGTTGTAGGGGACGATGTAGTTTGTGGGGTTGATGTGTTCAGAGTGATGTTTGAGGTTGTAGGTGGTGTTAGAGGTAGTTTTGGAGGTGGTGTTGGAATGGTGATGAGTGGTGTTGGAGTGGTGATGAGTGGCGTTGGAATGGTGTTAGAGTGGTGTTGGATTGGTGTTGGGATGGTGTTGGGGAGGTAGTGTTGAAGTTGGTATTGGCGCTGGAGGTGAATTGGAGTTAGTAATGGGGGTGGTGTTGGAGACGATGTTGGAGGTGATAAAGTTGGCGGTAAAGTTGGTAGTAGAAGAAAACAAAGTGATGGAGGAGATGGAGGGGAAATAGAGGTAGTGGATGCTAAAATAGTAGCTGCCGTGGCCAAAGACTAGGGACGTTGGCGGTTAAGGAGTCAATGAGGCTGAGGATGGTAACTCTTGCAGTCGAATTGGAGGAGTTAGAAGTGCTGCAGTGTTGGTGAAGGCGGTGAATGAAGCGGTCATGGAGGAGAAGATTCGTGATAAAGGCAGGGACAGCGACCGAAGAGGAGATCAAAGGAGTAAAGGAATACAGATGAAGCTAGCCAGTAGCGGAGGAGATGGTGTCATGAGCATCGGCGACTGCAGGCAATTTAGGCAGCAATGGTTACGAGGGTGGCGATGTTAGGACAATACATACCCGCATGTACGTCCGCCGCGAACTTGTTATGGCCCTTAACAAGACAACGCTTTTAATTACCTCGCGAACGGAAAGCGGGGCTCCGGTCCGGAAGGGGGACGAGAGGGGAAGGAGAGGATAAAGGAATTCCGGGGTGCCGTGAAGGGGTAGCTGAGTTGTGGGTGAAATAGAACAGCTTTGAAAGAAAGACTGCGATATGCAAGAAAGCAATATGCTGAGAGGAAGCGATATGCAAGAAAGGAAACGAAGAGGTAAACTTCCTATAGTTTTGGTAATTACATCGTATTAATATCGTATAAATATCTGTAAGAGAAAATTCGAAAGATAAATAGAAAAATTTTTTAAACTGATGAATTGATAGGAGGTATTTAACTGAAGTATGTAATGTTTTTCAAAGGCCGGTAAATGCTCACAAATGTTTCTATTTAAGTTTTCCCCATTAATCAGCCAGTGAATGAACGCGCGGAAAGGCGAGAGATTGTGAATGCATTTTCGAAGAGCCAATTTGTCACTGAACACGCTTATTGAAGATATTCTTGGAAAACACACGAATTCGAGTTTTCAACAGTTTAAATGTCCGTATTTAAGTATCAATGGTATCAATCTAAATCTATGTTGAGTGAACAAATACATTGTTTTCTCCTGAAGAAGCTTCTAAGAGCATCTGAATGTGGCTTCAAAGTGGAACCACCACAATCGGTGTATCGAGAGAATCTAAACGTAGAGTCAGGTTATCCACAGGAAATAAGAAAATGCATTGAAGCTGGGTTTCTCGCATTTTCACAGCTAGTAAAGGGTGGTTGTATAAAGAAATGCGCATAGGTGGACGAGTTAGGCCGCAGGGTATATCTAACAGACACTCAAATTACTTAGATGCTCCTGTGAGACAAGATTACGGGAGTGGTTGGGAAAGGGACGTCGTCGAAAACTCGGTACTTTAAAAAGGTTTCGATGTGCAAAAGCGTGCTCTCGTTTGGAACTTCGAAACATCTTGGCCATTGCTTAGGGGCGGAAGAACTGGGTTGTAAAGTGCTGCAGACAAGAACTCCAAATGCCGAGAAGCACCTTTGGACGAAGACCCGAAACGGGTTCTCCACGGGGGTCAAAGCGTGGGAGTACTGGAATTCTACGAACGAACACGAGGTTGCAGCATGCAGTCTGAAGTGCACTCCTCGTCCAACATTTCCCTCGAAAGGTCAAGAAGACCAAGTGGCCAGGACTGGGGAAGTAAGGAAAAGAAGGTTTAAAATATTTTTCTTTAAAATATTGATTTGAAAATTGGATTGAAAATTTTAAGAAGGGAAGTTCTTCTCACTAGGATTACCAAACCAAGCATTTGAAAATCATTCAATGAGTTAATAGGGTACGCTGTCAATACTTGAAAACAGTCAAATGGAACAACCAATATCTGAGCCGAACAGTAAATAGAGACTGACGAATAAAGAGATGTTTCGAATGAATTCCAGAAATCTCTGATGCATGATATCCCGACAGTCGAGTACGGACGGAAATATCTTAGAGAACTTGCAGAGAATAGATAGCAACTAAAAATCTCCTCGGGAGAAAACGTGCAAAAAACAAACAGATTCAGAATGAAAAGGTTCTTTCTGGCATTTTTGGCAAAAAAGCTGCTTTGAAATGATCAAACTTTCTATTGTACGGAAACTCTCTATGAACGGTCTCTATGAACGAAAATATCATAGCATTTTGCTTAACATTATTATACTCCTCCAAAAATTCAAAATGCACTGCTGTAAAATTTCCTCGAAGTTGGATAGAACCTTTTCATTCTAAAGCCACGGTATGTCGAATAAATTGATTCGAGCATATATCCCCGATTTGTGACGTTTCCAAACCCCGAGAACGGGCTGCGATCGCAAATAGAGTTTGCACAAGATATCTGTGCACTCTGCGACCTTTAAAAAGCAAGCGAGGCACCCGAGAAGACATACAATACGAATTGGAGAAATTTACTTGTATTGTTGCTGTTCAGAAAACAAAAGGTAACTGAAGCCCAAGTAAGTGGGGAATTGCTAAACTGCACGACCTGATATTTGTTGTGCCTGCATTAGTAATTTATTTCTTTGGTTTACGTGAGCGTTTTATTACACGAAATATAAACATACAGGACAAAGAAGAGAAAGGCAAGATTCCGCGTGGCCTGAGTCTCCTTGTCACAGTACCTCTCCTACATTCACCTAGGTATTTATTTGAGAACCCACGGAAAGCCTATCACAGCAGCCGGCCAACAGCAGCCTCCTCCAGACAGCGGCTGAATTCGCCCTGGCCAGATAACTAGAGTCGAACGTCCTATCGTCTAGGACTCGAATGTTAGAATCTCTCGGTGTGTATCGCTGCAGAGACAGCACCAATGCTGACTCCGATCTAAACTCAGTCGGTGTATACTTCGATTTATTTGAAGTGGTGCTTGAGGTAAATCGAGGTGTTGACGGTGTCATCCAATCGGGAGCTTCAACATCACAAGTCACGTCACTGTGCTGACGTTCAAGCTCCCAATTGGCTGACATCGTAACAACTGATTTACGTCAAGCGCCACTACAAACAAATAGAAGTATAGTCGTTAATGTAGCCGTCTCCTTCCTCTGTGACGTCACCCCAGTGCACAGATTCCGCGCGCGAGCTCCACCGAAGCGCGTGCTCCACGAGAGTAGGAGAAACGCGCGGGTGCGGGTGCCGCCGCCAGGGGCGCTCCGGGGCGGATACGCGGGCGTGTGTTTCCGCCGACGGCTCCGCGGGAGGCCCGGCCAGCAGCTTGTTCTCGGAGGACGGGTTTGTCCTCGCTCTTGTTCGCCTTTTGTGCCGGGCTGAGCGCTCGCTCGCCTTTTCGCGCGGGTGTCTGGATGCGGAGAGGTCGTGGGAAAACGACCTCTGCACCGCTCGGCGAGGAGACGGAAGAGGAGGAGGGGGAGGGAGGGGGAGGAGGAAACGTGCGTGTCCGAGAGACGCGCCAACAGGTCCTTGAGAAGGTGTGCAAGAGGTGAAACGGAGCTTCGGTGTTGAGATGGTGTTCTGGGTGGGTGTCATTGCTGGAATTAGCCTGGGATTTGAGTTGTTGAAAGCACTACGTCCTAAAAGATAAAGGAAGTGGAATTCGTGATGGGCATTGGTTGGGGAAGTTCCGGATGAAGCACGGATTGCAGGACGATGTAATTTGTTCATCAGGTTTATTTTGTGGTAAAATAGAATTGTTCAACTCGTAAGAGCACAAATGCAGTATTAGTATTTTTATTAATTATTTTATTACTCTCATTCGTTTTCAAAAAAGTGTGTAGTCCGCTTCGCGATTTCAAGAAGTACAAAGAAGTGATTATAAAGTTTTGAAATAGAAATACGAACTCTGTTGAAAGGAATATGAACATTTAGAAATATACTGAAATTTAGAAGAAACTAGAAAAATTCAAATTCTGAATATATTACTAATTTATACGGTTAGGGTTCAGACCTGACAGTTCATCGTGAAGACCGTAAAATCATGTAAAAACTGACATTTCTGAGCTTCAACTTAGATTGCTCAGTTACACAAATATTTTGTTCTTGAACATTTATATATTATCTTCGATTCCACTTTTGATTATTTTACAATATTTACGATGTGTTCTACGTCTATTAATGTATTCTCATTTATGCTTAGAAATCCATTATTACTTCTAAGAATTGCACATGACATCCCGTTTAGTGTCAGCATCGAAGAACTAAACATGAATACACACCCGCGATGCAAGACACTTCTAAAGAAGCCACTGAATAGGTTAGCCACACCACTTGCGCGCGCGCGGATAGTTCAAACGCAGGAGTGAAATAGTGTACTGCGGAGAGGCGCTGTAAACCGTCGGGGAAACGCCACCGGGCTCCAGTCGTAAGTAACGGAGGGGGCGTTGGCAAGGCCCGCGGCGGCGCCGGCGGGTGCCAGCTGCGGATCCTCGCCCGACGAGGATTGTCCCAGGACTGTGGGGGTGGCAGGGGGGCCGAGAGGGGGTCGGACTGCGGAACCCCGGGGCTCGGGCCAATACGCGCCCGCATACCCGCGCCCACAACCCGCCCACCTGCCTCTGAACGCTCGGCGACCAACTCCTGCGACTGACCGACCCCGCGCGGAAATGATCCAGGGAAGTTTCTGCTAAGGATGAACTGTCCTAGAAATTACGTTTTATAACAATGAAACTCTCGGCGCCGTGACCGAGGTCGCTAAGGCAGTAGTGCCGTAGAGATCTTGGACTGTGGGGTCGCGGGTTCGAGTCCCGCCTCGGGTATGGTTGTTTGTGTTCGTCCTTTCACCTCCTTTCATCACCATATCGTTTCATCTTCATACCATAACTTTACATCCAGTAGTGGTCGCTAATAACCTAGATGTGATGCGACCTTAAAACAATGAAACTGATGTTACGCAATAATACGAGTGCTTGCAAAGTTCATGTTGCCCATCAATCGAATACACTTCTCCCGGAATTGTTTTGGTATTTTGATCTGAGGATGATTCAGTCTATAATATTATGTAAATTTTGTATCAAAACCTTTCGAAGGCAGAAATGCCGAGTAAGAAGAAATAAAATAAATTTAAAAAATGTAAGACAATTTTCATTCATCATTGCTTAGTGCACAGACATTGTATGGTCGTTTTTGGTCATCCGTGGTCATTTTTGATATAGTGTAATTGTTCGAGACCTCTCGTTCATATCTACCTAGTGTACAAAGAATTCTGGACGAGGGCTCAAAATCGGAAAATGCCTCTATAGAAATTGACTTAACATAATCACATCCTTCAAGCTTGACAAGTTTTCTTATTTTCGAGTTTTCTGCCCTGTCTCCCCAAATAACTTTCTCTTCCTGGTATATTTCAATTGAACTTATTACAAATTCCAAGTTAAAATACAATTGGATAGAAATGGTGGATAGATAAACTTTCGTAAAGCATATCTCGCTAACAAATTTGACAATCATGAAGCAAGTAAACTATTGTAGGTGCAACACTTTTATTTCTCCTCTGCTCTGCTTTGATTAAATAATTAATTGAAAAGTTTATTTATTCTCAATCAGTTAGATATCAAGGCTCTTTGATTGTAACATCAATTTTATTAGTGAGTCATCTTTGATTTTCATGTGCATTTGGTATTATTTTTCAGTTTTCCGATGAAAAATTGGTTTGCAAAATATTTTAACTAATATATAATTGCAATTAATTCAATCCAAACTGAAATATAAATAATTGAAATTTCAAGTAACAAACTGAAAATAAAATTATAAGATATTTCGAAGAAATATTTTTTATATTCTTTCGAAAATTCTACCGTCTATCCATTTAAGTGAATTATTTGTCTGCACATTGTGTCACGATACCCCTTTAGTGAGTAATTTTATCTCGATCGACTCTAACCACTGTGCTTGTTCCCAGACTCATTGTCTTAACAAACAAGATGGATTGGACTTCGATAGTGGTCAACCAATAAAGAACAATCGCGAGGTCACCATGACGAAGTAGCTGTTTCAACCAATCAGTTTATTTAGTTTATCGATCGTTTCGAATAATTTTTCTCTAGTGGTTGCCGAGGAACGCCAATTCGCTGGTGTGTCAATAACTACAGCGTCACGCTAATCTGTTTTCTTTTTCTAAAAATACTTATTAATAGATTTACTTCCTGTATCTTTATTCATACACATGAACTTCGAGAACTAGTCGGAATGTTTTGGCATCTTGTAATCATGCTATTAGTTCTCTCACTTAATAATTATTTTGTTTAATATAATCTTTGAAAATATATTTTTATTATACGCCTTTTTTACCGCAGTGTAAAATGAAGATTACTTGTAAATAAATGTTAACTGTTGCTAACAATATTTTTGTTTAACGCATATTCTTGGTTTTAAGCGCATATATTGGCTATTTTAAGTGCATGTATTGTCAAATTTAAGTATATAGTTGCATGCGTATTTTAAACTTTTTAGTGCATGAAGTTCCGAGCTCTACGTATTACATACTCAGATAATTTTTAAAAAGGTTGTAAATATTGAGCCTTGACGTACATGCGGGTAAGTGTTTTCTGATGTTTCTCCTCTGTTTTCCTTTACATTTTCGTGTTTGTAAGTAGTTTTAATTGATATTTACTGCGTGTCATTTCAAACCAAATACTTTAGCGACGGCAAAACGAAAACTTTGTTACAAAATGTGAAATGTTTACATTCGATTCTCCAGTCAGTTCAGCTCATGTTTTTCTTGCCTAGTTACAATTTGCCAATGAGAGTAATCTAACAACATTGCATAACAAAATATACAGTTGATGATTTGTCAAATCTGACATACGTGTTTACGAATCAATATATTTTCTTTGTCCCGATAAGCCGGCAACCAAAAAGTCTTTATCGCTGAAATGCTCTCCCAATTGAATCAATTCCTTTTCGATAACAGTGGCTTCAAAATTAATGAAGGGAAAAACTCTTAATGAACGTGAACATGAATAAAGTTAACATTTAATTAATCTACAAATATGTCTACCAAACTTCAATAATAAAATTAATTACTATAATCACATTTTTACCCCCTACAGAGTTAAATGTATTACAAGAAATGCAATTATAGAAATAAAAACATAGTTTAAGAACAATAATACATCTAATACATCATAAAATTAAACACGAATTATGACTAAAAAAATCATACTTTCTTCGTTGTATGGACAATACTTCAGTTTTACACGAGTCCTAAGGAATACACCAAAGTTTCAATGTAAAGAAACAAAAATATCGTTGATACATTTAATATGCCCACTATTTCAAACAATCCGGTTCTGTGATTTAAGCCCCACCCACCAACTCAATCTCTGTCAGTCTGACGGCATGCCAGTCCCGCCATCACCGCCACCTCCGCCATTTTCTCGCTCTTCCCCGCGCTCTATTCTTAGGGCCCCGCCGCTGGAAGCGGTTCAAGTGACCTTTTTATTGATTAAAACATGACGGAGGGCGGCGCCCTGACATCCAAGACAGATAACAGGACAATGTTACGACGTTATGGATGTGTGGCACTTAACAAGCTGCGGATGCCGGCGGTAAGAACGGAACGAGGCTAGGGCGGATCAGGTGGTGATGGTAGAGGCTTTGGAGGTTGTGGTGATGGTGGCGATGGAAGTGACAGAAATGGGTGTGGTGCTGGGGCAGACTACCGTCCGAGGTAGTCTCAGCAGGGTAGAGGCACTTGCGGAGAATGATGCGTCCAGAGAGTTTTCTTATGCAAGAGAGAAGCTATCGAGAAGACGTTATCTATTGAGGCATTCTGTGAATCGATTGAAAGTAGCAAAGCTGTAAGTAAAAGAAAAGAGAATGTTAAATGAGGTGACGTTAAATGAACATTTTTAAATGGAGAGCGGAATAGCTAAGACAAAAAGTGTAAGCAGCAAAAAACTTTCAAGAGAAAGACATAATGAAAGTAAAGAAGCAGAATTGAAGATGTACGAACAAAAAGGAATGAAAACAGATAAAAATGGACAAGTTCTAGTGTTTTTTCCAGTAATCTCATTATAATTAAAACAATCAACGAACACGATAAGACGATTTGCGCGGAAACACAATACAACAGGAAACATGGAAATTTCTTAACCAGATTTCCACAACTTCGAGAGATGTTCCTGACTACATAAATTACTCGCACCTAATTGACGTAATAATAAATTACAATAATTGCTGAATGATAATTTTCAAACCTTGTAAAAATCATAACAGATTATAAAATATTAAAATTATAATTAAGTTTTGTATTCCCAACAAGTAAAGTTCATTATTTTTATCGCATTTTTTTGTAACGATAGCTTTTCCTTAATGAGCCGAGTGTGGGTAGTGGGTGGCAACTAACCGACGAAGGGACGCACGTAGCAGTAGCGAGTGGTCGGGTGGGAAGAGGAGAGGCGGCAAACGGACGCGCTCGAGAGACGCGAACGCAGCAAAAACCTCCATAATTGACACCCGCGCCGCGCCGCACACCAGCTGGCTGGCTGAAGGCAGGCGTCGGCGGCGTCGCGACGACCTGCGAGCCGCAAGAACGACGCCACCGCCCCCATCGCCCCATCCGCGCTCCCCGCGCCGCGCCGCCGACGGAGGCACAGTGGGGACGAAAACGGGAAAACGTGCCAAATACGTGCCATTTAATTTATTAAGGTTCAGATCGTCATGCAGTTATTGAATACTATAACAAAAAAAGTAAGATCCAATGATTTTTTATTCACAATCACCTTATTCTTTCAAATAAGCTACACAACGTTACGAAGAGTAGCTAAATATAAAGAATAAGGCGATTGTCAATAAAAAAATAATTGGGCATTACCTTTTATTGTTTTTAAGATTCTGATATTGGGAATATTTATATTTTACATGAAACTTGTTTGATATGAACAAAGCCGTAATGCTGTTCAAAACATATCATTCATTTATATATTATCTTCGTCGGTATCAATGAATTTTTTTTCATAGTGTGATATATTATTCAACAGATACATCTTGAATATGTTTCGATAATAAAGACTCGCTTCTTTTGTTGATGTGAGGTTACCATTAAGCATTAAGGTAAAAAAGATTAATGTTGTACAACAGTTAAGAATTAACAATTATAATAAAAGTTTGCAGCCTTGTTTAAAAACTCTATTAATTATATATTGTTATATTGGTTAAAAAGAGAGATATTATGTACCAATATGTATTTATATAATATTATGTCATTATGAATCTCATGGAGATGGACAAGCTATGGGAAATTCAGCTGCTGGAGTACCGTCGTAGATAAAAGTATAAATAAACCACCGTCGCTCTCCAAAGAATGGGAGAAATAGTAATTTGATTAATAAGCAGTAGTAAACAAATGGTCGAAAACGTGAAAACTTTGCAAACACACTTTTCAAAATATTTTTTACAGTCAGCATTTATATTTTAAGTTAAGACTAAACACCGTTGATCTGCAAGACACGACAAAAATAGTCATAAGATTTTTTTCTTTCCTTTTTGTACTGTGCTCTCGGTTGTTTACTCTACACGAGATTTTATCTATAATCATTTATCTTTTTTCTTCTTTAGATTAAATTATTGCATTGTCGTACATATACAACAATTATCAAAACATACACTAATTGTCTATTTGTAAATTGCTATGATTTACTTTCGTTATGTTCCTCATTCAGTTTCGAAGATTCCGCTCGATTCCAAGTGTTATAGTGCACGATTTTCAGACTAGACTATTTACCTCCGGGCTACAGAATTATAACACACATCCAATGTAAAAACCATTTAGAAAAAAATGGGGCAAAATAGGCTACCTAAACAACTGCTACAGTACAATCCAAAAGGAAGAAGAAATGTAAGACGATCACGAAGATTGTTCGATGTGTGAAGACTCAAAAGGCAGCCGTCTAGTCCTTGAAGTGCAGAAGAAGAAGATTCAATGCGCACATTAGTGTTCCAAAATATTTTGAAGAGTGTCTGTTTCGTGACTCCCGTCCTACTGCGAAGACTCGACGCCATTAGCTTTCCCCACGAAGCGATGATGGCTCCGCGCGGGCGAGGTTTTGCCGGCCATATTCAATTCCCGTCTCCGCCCCCGTCGCCGTCGGCCGGCCGGGTGGGCGGGTGGGCGGCGCGGGGCCGAAAAACCGATGGAGAAGAAAATTGCCGTAATGGTCGCGCAGACTTCTTCGCGTCGCCTTACGCGACCACCCACTCATTTGGACGCGCCTCGCAATGAAAAAGGTTGATAATAGTTTTAGAACTGGACGCAGAGGTTCAGGGTTGAGTTAGTACAAGTTTGCCACCTCGTATCCGTCGCCAAGACACAACTGGTCAACTGCTTGGAACGTCGCCTGTTTTGTGCGGGTATAAATCTCCCATGTTTGCGAAAGACTACAGGAACTACAATGCGTTTAATTAACCATCTCGTTACGTAAGGTATTTGAAGCGGGTGGCGGAAATTCAATGAATACGAAATTATTCTTGTAGACTCAAGTAGAAGTGTATGGATTGTTGGTTTTTTTTCTTGGCTCCCACTGTACAGATATTTATAAACATTATCGTGGAGTTTCTCTAACCTGCTACTGAACAACAGTGAAACATTTAGTGAAATTTTCAATCGTAACAGTTTGAGCACAACAGAAAGATAGTTCCTTCAGGTACAGAAATCATTCAAAATTTATTTCCAAACTCGAATCAACAAATTATAAAGTAGTAATAAAAACTTATTCGAGGAATTTAATATATTGTTTAAATTTGAAGGAGCAATGTTTTTAACATTACACCTTTCACGGTTTATATCCCTCCGTAAATCCATGAACGATAGCTGTCGACAGTCCTTGTCTTTGGTTAGAGTAGTGCAATGGTGTAATTTAAATGTCCAGCAAAAGAATGACGTGTACTAATATCTCATCAATTCCATAACAACATGTGGACCAACCGTTTGTTGATATTTAATTAAGCCTATCGCCGAAACACTAATGTATCGGTTTAATTATATTTGTCATTTATTTACTCCTCAACTTCCTAATAAAATTACGGCGCACATATTTCCATTTTTATTACCAACGGCATATTTACAAAGCGGCGTCGTGTGGGCCAGGTGCCCGCCTGTCTTCGGTGCCGTAAATCAGCTGAGCGTTGGGAAACTTTCGACCCGAGCGGCGACAACACCCGGCGATGCTGGCGGCCGCGGAGCGGTGGTGGCGGAGGCGGCGGCGGCGGCGGCTGCCCGCGATGCTGATGGCGGCGGCGGCGGTGGTGGCGGTGGCGGCGGTGGCGGCGGTGGCGGCGGTGGCGGCGGTGGCGGCGGTGGCGGCGGTGGCGGCGGTGGCGGCGGTGGCGGCGGTGGCGGCGGTGGCGGCGGTGGCGGTGGTGGCGGCGGTGGCGGCGGTGGCGGCGGTGGCGGCGGCGGTGGCGGCGGAGGCGGTGGCGGCGGCGGCGTGGCGGAGGCGGAGGCGGTGGCGGCGGAGGCGGTGGCGGCGGCGGCGGCGTGGCGGCGGCGGCGGCGTGGCGGCGGCGGCTGCGGCGGCGGCGGCGGCGGCGACGGCGGCGGCTGCCCGCGATGCTGGCGGCGGCGGCGGCGTCGCGCCGGAGTGTCGAAGTCGCTTGGCTTGGCAAGGTTAACCCTCACGATGTCGCGCCTCGTTGAGAAGTACAAGTATTCGCTATCTACACTGATTGTGAGCGCACAATCTGTGCTTTACAAATTGTCGTAAAACAAAGAACTTTGATTACCTTTGATGAAAAAACGTACTGATGCGCTTTTGCCAGAGGCAGTGTATGTTTGTGGACACTTTAGATAAAATTCCAAGTGCAGTTGAGATATAATTACATATAATCGTGCCTACTACAGCAGCAGAAAAAAAAATAATGTGCCTGGAAATTAATGTTACAGACGAATAAACCTAACAACTCTTTGTGGAGAATACAACGCAATAATCGCGTCTTAGAAATTTGAGTAATAAATGAATCGTATTATTCATGTGCGTGTGCGGCTTAAAAGTAAAGGAGGTGCCAACTGCATTTCTAGACATTTTTTCCAAGAACCTTTTTTATTTTCGTAGGCCTTAACAGTAAATACTGATGAGAATGAAATTATAGATTTTTTGATAAATTAACAAATACAAATGATTTTATGTTTAATCATTTACAGGGTTACCACATGGCTTGGAGAGCCTCTTCTGCAAATGTATAACTATTACCAAAATCTTCAGATTAAAAAAAGAGAAAATCTGGAAATGAAATACTTTACAAAGTAACGCTACAGAGCCCTTTTCAAAATATGTAGGGCCCCTCTGTAGGTACGCCTATTTTTGCTTTCTGGCCTTACCAATACTTCGTAATAAGAGAAAGTTATGTTATCGTGCGCCGGAAAACGGCAAATTTTCGCCAGAAAAACTCTTATACCTGGGGACTGGTAACAAAAAAGTGGATAAATCATGTTGCTAAATTTAGAAAAAAATTCTCTAATTCGTGGTGTACCCAAAAATCCATGTTTTGATGCTTCTTGTTATGATACTCTTTGTGCTCAGAGCTTAGAGTTTTTGGTACTGTCGAGAAGTTTCTAAGAACGCTTATACTAGTATGTGATTTTAAAAATATTCTAAAAACTGAATAGTACCACAAGAAAAACTGATTTATTTTCGGGAAATTAAAACAGTATGTCAAAATAAAATATATTTTGCAGAATTTGATGTGTACCGGAATTTCATTCGCTAGTAGTATCCCTTAAATATATTAAAAGATTCTTGACCTGCTGAAATTATATGTATGATCGTATGAAAGTGATAATATATAAATACGATTCCGAGAAAATTTGTTCACGGAATTTTATGTTCGACAATACAAATTAAACAAAGCGAACGAGAGAACACTAAAGAAAGTATTGTATGTGAGTGGGAGATGTCGATGTCAGGGCCTATAGTAGCCAGAGGCTTCGGGGCAGGTTGCCCGGTGGGCTATGCTGGCGCGACAGGAAGAGGAGACATGCCTCTCGTTTGAGGCAGGGCCGCCGAGAGAGGGAAGGGTAGCGGAGTAGATGTGCGGCACATTGGGCCAACAACAGCCCGCATACACATATTACAAACAAGAAGTGCAGGAAATAAATTTGGTATCCTAAACTAGGTAATTTAATCAGTGATTAGCTGAAATTAGTCATACTTTTTAAACAAATGAAGAAAATTAGGGAAAGCGAACTTGGTAAATATTTTATCTTAACTAGTTTCGCGATCACGAATTCCAAATACAGGGAAAGAATCGAAATACCTAAAAAAATGGAAGAGAGAATTGAAGGTACCGATGTTTAGATCCTCAAGAAGAGCCTATTATTATTTGTCAGCTTGTTGAAATGCTAGTAGTTTTCTTGCAGCACTATATACGCCATGGGGACGCTTTCGACTGTTCGGGCAAAGTCACTTTGGAGACATGTTTTGATAAAGTATCAGCAATCTGAAGGTAGACTTGAGTAAGTCGCGTCTAGTCGAAAAGATGATAAAAACAGTCTACATGCGACTTCTCTCAGGCAATTCAGAGAATTTGATAGATTGGAATTAGCCCTGAGGAAGGCCACGATCGCATCGACGGCAAGATAATCTAAGACACGGTGCCTCTAGAACAGACGAGTAAATTGAAACGGCACTGCCTGATATGCTACACCTCTTCTCGAGCTAACACAATGGAAGTAGCATGAGCTAAGATCATTTATGATCCATCGGTCCATGGTCAATGTCCAGAGATACCTTTACCTTTCACAGTGAGAAGCATGCAGTCATGATTGTGAGGAATGAGTGATGATGACTGATTAATGATTGTGGATAAGATGCTTCGCGAACTTGTACAAAGCTGCAATCCAGTTCGCCCCCGGGGCCGCCCACAATATTAATTTCTCGCGCGTTAGGCGTCCTGAGGCCCACTGTGCGCCAAGAAGGGCAGGCCGGTGGGGGAGCCCGGCGGCATAGTTGGGCGGCGTCCATCGGCGTCGCGTCAACACCGCGGCCTGCCCGCCTGCCTGCCATCGCGGCGGCGGAGCGAAAGGCGAGCGGCTGCCGGCCGGCCGCGGACAAGCGTGCAAACAACATCAAAAGCAATTCGGCGCTTCTCGCCCGCGATGCCCCCACCCCGTGCCGCCCCGCTCTGCCCCGTGCCGCTCCTCCCCGCCTCGCTCCGCCTCCGCCCCGCCCCGCCCCCGCCCCGCCCGCCCCCCCCGCTCCAGCCCGCCCCGCTCCGCCCTGCCCCCCGCCCCGCTCCACCACGCTCTGGCCCGCCCGCTCCGCGCCTTCCCGCGACGTCCCGCCCCACGTCGCGCCCCGCCGCGCCACCCCGCACCGCACCGCGCGCCTGCCGTCCCGGGCGCCGCCCTGGAGGAAAGGCAGCCGTGGTAGAGAAGAAGAAGAAGAAGAAGAAGAGGATGGTGACGATGCTGGTTGGATGGAGCTGGCGATGTGGAAACGGTGGAAGTGGATAGGGTACTAAAGACGGGATGTTTCCCGATCTGCAGAGTCGTACGATCTTCTCTGTCCGGTAAACTCTATTTTAATGCCTCTTTTACAATTCCATAAGATACTTTTAATATAACATATCCCAATTTACAATAAATATGAATAACCTGAAATTATTTTCTTTTTTAGGAAGAACCAGGGTTGGTCTTTAGAACAACTGTTTTGAGAATGTCATTCTACACAGCTCAATATTTTGAAAATCAAGTTTTTGTTAGGTATTTGCACTTAATAATACCGCGCCAGTGCAAATTTTTCAAGAAAATAACTTAATAATTCTTAATAAATAATAAGAAGAAGAAAATAATAATGTAGTCGCGATCTTGGAAATTATTGCTTCACGTTTGACATATTTTGCCCGCAACCAAGAAAGGAATCCTTAATTAGGTGAGAGAAGAAAAAGATTCGCGAATTGTTTACACTTCATTAGATGTCGCTCATAAAGTAACAATTGATGCGTTTCTATTGATTGAAACTATTTATCAAGGAGTCTTTGATACTACATTTTTATGAAGGCGGTTTCGACAGAAAATACATTTAGCAACTTAACAGAGTAATTGTTAAATATGTTTGTATCCTGATAAGGCGTAATGAAAGCCAAATTAAAAAATTGTCAATTTTTTAAAAGATTGTTATTCATCACTTAAATTGAAAAACACATTCTCAATGAACAGAGTAAGAATGTTTTTCTTCACAAGTGCCATTATTTTCTCATTCATTTCTAGTTACGATTAAGAAATCTCATACATACGTGATCATTAAGGAGCGCTGGGCTAATATATAAACATACTAAGCTCGTTCTCTGGAGTCTCCCAATATTTTTTTAAAAGAAAATGTTATACTCGTTCATAAATATTCGAAATATTGTAATACTAAAACGTTAAATTACAAAGGTTACAGTTCATCTGATATTCAGTTTCAATACATACACTTTATATTTATAGATTTATAAAATAATTCGTAGAATTGTCATGCGTAAGGCCCCACCCTGAGTGAAAATGATAACCAAACTATGGCCATACGAGAGGTTGTAGCGAGCAGGAGAGAACCGAAAGGACGATGGCAGCAAGTGGGCGGGAGGCGCTGGGCGGCGGCAGCAAGTCCGTTGGCGATGGATTCTCCTTGCCGTGGGCGGCGTGAAAAACAGCAGACTGTCAGGGAGACGAATGGAAACTGCGTGTCACTGCTCTTCTGTGAGACGGCGAGGAAAGATGGACGGCGGAGTGCAGAATCCTCGCTTTCAAACATACGTCCGCAGCATTGTCAAACAACATACGTTAACGTGAAAAATTTATGAATTTGCTTTCTTCGTCAACATTTCTAGTATATATGTATCTCTCATCCCGAAATATGTATATCATTTTATATTGGTACTTTCAGATTCATCTTCGCGTACGACTTCCGATCTTGAGGTTGGGCGTTCTGTTTGTAGTGAACAGTCTTGATTTAAAATATTATATTCCTCCACTGATGTAACAGGGGCTAGAGGTTGGTCTCAAGTTTTAATATCAACGAAATAAAAATAACAGCATCTCAATGTAGTAATGCAATAAACTCGCCATGCTAATGCTCATATTACCATAACATTCGCAGTAAAACCATTCTGCACATGTTATTTTAAAAGAACAAGCATACGCTTACGGCCATTCACCTGCACTGGAGTTCCCAATAAGGGATGCTCATATTCTGTTCAATTAGTAAAATTAATTCAAACAAATTTCATTACTAGAAACCGAATGAGAGCCTAAAACACGCAGCTTACCTTCAGACATACTTTAGGCTCGTGCAATCGAATCCATTCCACCGGCCGACCCCAACTCGGCAGCTGCAACTCACCGTCGCAAACGCGGGAGCCTCCCCTTATCCTGCGGCCAGAGCTAAACAACCTCCATAAAACCCACAAGGGGCGGCGCAAGGTGGGCCGGGAGATCGCTCGGAATCTGAGATCGCTGCGCGCGGGCGCTCATCAGAGCGGCTCGGCGTATTAAGCAAACAAATTCGCCCCCGAATTTGTGAAGTGCTGCGTTAATGGCAGATACGCATCGGCGATGGCCCGCGGGCCCCTCGACGCGACGGACGGCAGGTGCTGGGTGTGCGGTGGGGTGCAGGCCGCGTCGGCGCCCGGTGCGAGAGGGAAGCCGAGTGGCGCCCGCGGGCGGGCGGGGAGGCGGGGTAGGGATAGGTCGCGGTTGGCGGGTGGGCGAGTGGTGTGTCGGGGCAGGTTGGCGGGTGGGTAGGCGGGTGGGTAGGTGGGTGGGTAGGTGGGTGGGTAGGCGGGTGGGTAGGCGGGTGGGTAGTGAGTGTGCAGCGGATGGGTGGGTGAGTATGTGGGGGGCAGGTAGGCGGGTGGGTGGGTGGGCGGGTGAGTATTTAGGAGGTAGGTGGGGCGGGCGAGTAGGTAGGTAGGTAGGCGGGTTGGCAAATAGGTGGATGGGTGGATGGGTGGGTGGGCGGGTAGGTGTTCAGGTGTATGGGCGGGCGGGCAGACGGACGGACGGGTAGGCGGGTAGGCGGTTAGACGGTTAGACGGATAGGCGAGTAGGCGGGTAGCGGGCAGGCGAGTAGGCGCGTAGGCGGGTAGGCGGGTAGGCGGGTAGGCGGGTAGGCGGGTAGGCGGATTGGCAGGTTGGCGGGTTGGTTGTAGGACTAATAGGCGGGTAGGCGGCTGGCGGGGGGAATGGCGGGCGGCTTCTGCTGCGGGCGGCAAGGAACCTAGACCTTGAGACGACTGGACAGGTGCGCTACCTGCTTGGCAGAGAATGCTGTTTACTTTCGCCTGTCAAAGAGCAAGAGTATTGCGAAAAGTTGTTGTTTGAAATATATTCACGAAAAAAAAATATAATGCCTACAGAATAGTTAACAAGAAATGATAAAAATTATTGCAAAGGAGACAATTTGCGAGTATGCTTATAATGGTCTACATTTACATGTTCCTTCTTATAGTATGTAATTTGGTTGATTCACACATTGCGCTACGCGTGTGTTACATTTCGGGAATAAAAAGTATATATTTCTCAAACTTTCATTTTATACTTGAATTTCTGAATGAATGCTACTTCTCTGTTTTAAACTGCCTGCGGTTGATATATCAGGTAATACCATTAGAAACAATTAAACTGACGTGGGCTGTATGATGTATTGGAATATACTGGCTCGCTGTACTAGTTACATTATATCAACAACAACGTATTATTATTGTTGTAGTTAGTAACGAAAAATGCGTTTTCTACCTGAAAGAAAAAGGCATGAAAACGCTGAAGGTGCATGTTAGCATGTTTTAACTCCCAGCCTCCAGAGAGGTGTTTTCTCCGAAGCCGGCCGGACAGCGACCTCGCGTACAGCCTCGCGTACTTAGTTCTGCCCGGCGCCGCCGCGCGCCGCCCAGTGCACGCTTGGCCGCCCGCGCCGCGGCGGGGTACTCACCTGCCGGTCTTGGTGATGATCATCTCGGTGCCCAGGTCGTGGAACTTGTCCCAGAGCTCCTTGGTCTCCAGGTGGCAGTCGACCTGCAGCAGCTCCTCGCAGTTGCAGCGCACCTTGAGGCGCGCCGCCATGGCCGCCTTCTCGTCCGCCGGGTCGGGCGAGTCGCGGTCGTCGCAGTGCTCGGACCCGGACTCGGAGCCCGCGGCCGGCGAGCGGCTGTGCTTGCTGCGCTTGTCGCTGGGGGCGGCGGCGGCGGCGGAGGCGGCCGGGTGGGCGGAGGCGGCGGCGGGCGCCGGGCCGGCCCCGCCCTCGCCGTCCGAGCATTCCTCCACGTCCACCTCCACGTCCTCGTCCTCCGAGTCGCCGTCCGCGAGGACGCCCGCCCCAACGCCGCCGCCGCCGACGCCGCACGCGCCCAGCCGCTCCTCCTCGGCCGAGGTGCTGTCCGCCGCCACGCCCGACGCCGCCGGCAGCCCGTCCCGCGAGCTGGGCCGGCGACCCGCCGTCTGCGACAGGCGCTCTGCGCGGCCGGCGCACGGCGCGGTCAGACAACGCACTCCTCACACCACATTGCATTCCATTTAATAATAATAATAATAACAACAATAATAATAACAACAATAATAACAATAATAACAACAACAATAATAATAACAATAATACCAACAACAATTTAACAGTACTAGGAAATACCGTAGAGGTTTAAGTCGATTGGCTGTTGAAATTCTATTCATTGATTACTACGTATCGTTGTCCCTAAGACTATCTTCTCAAGCAACAACTACTCAAAGGGTAAAACACGTGATAACATATTAACAGATCAAAACAAATGTACATGATTGCAGAGTACGGTCTTCACTAGGACTAATAAAATATTAAAAGGGGTTTCCAGAACATTTTAATAATATAATAATAATAATAATAATAATAATAATAATTATTATTATTATTATTATTATTATTTTAACAATAACGCTTCGGTTTTATGGCTGGTGAACGAGTACGTTTTATGGCTGGTATTGTATTCACAACGAATACAATTTACTTAAATTCCAGAGAGTTGATCAGTCAGAGCTAGAGAAACAAACTTGGCTCGATGAAAAAAGTGCCTCCTAATTCCGAGAGAATATAAGAAAAATGAAACCTGAACCCCCCAATACAAAAGACATCTCCAAATAATTTTAATTAAATATTGTGAATCATTTAACATGTACTAGTGTGAAAAATACTCGTCTGTTGGGTAGAAATGAAGTTACTGAAATCATTATAGTGTAAACAATTTGCTTAGGTTATACCTAGTGTTCATTTAAATTTGCTCTACTAACAGAGTATTTTCCTTTACTCCTATTAATATAGAATCGAGAATGCTTCATGAACTAATAAGAGCTTCTAGTGTACTCCTAATTCCCTATACATTGAATTACACTGAATGTGCCTTGTTACACTGAAGATGCCCACACTATTATGTTACAATAGTATTACAAGTAGTTCTTTGATATTCTCCCGGAACACCCAATACATTTATTCCGGAGCGTGACTGAATCCACTATGGTTAGGCGGCTAATGACAACGGATACTCCAGTTCTCGGATACACTTCATTACGACAGTTATTCTACAAAAAGTAATGTGCGAATAGATTACATAAAATTGAAACGCCGTGTATCAGAATGGAAATTGAAACGGCACTGGTATCAGAATGGAATGATAGTGCTATAACAATGGCGTCGACAGTAGCAGTGATGATTAGGTTTAGAACCCTGTGCTGTTTGAAAAACCTGATCGAGTTCTGGTTATTTCTATTCCCAAATTATCAGTAACCTGAAGAGGTCTAAAAAGTTCTTTTCTTTCCATTTATAAAACACGCAACTGAGAAATATATCACACAGAATTTCCATCAAGTGTCTTTTGTCGTTTGAAAGTCTCCTTATTGCTCTTTTTCTCACGGTAAAATACACAATCGTTATCCCCAAAAAAGCAACTCTAACATAATACGATCGTGTCTATCTACAAGATCAGAAAACAGATGCAAGGTGCAAATGACCAAAATCACTTGATTTGTTGACAATGTTTTCCTGGTGTTTTCTGACGTGTTGAGTAATAGGTAGTTGTCGAATGAGGAAATAAGCTTCGTGCACGATATCAGCAAAGTCTGATGCCATTTTATCTCGAATTGTCCACTACATTGTTTCCTGTAAATGATAAAAGTGTTATTTGAATTATCTATTGATTGTAAGCTTGACATGAATCTGAAAAAAAAGCCATGTGTTGAATTTATTGTGTTGCATTTTTATAAACACAATCAGTTTATATTAACTGGGAAGCTTTTTTAACTTCATTTAAATTTTAAATTTTTATAATTGAAATTCAGATTTCACGACCCACGCAAGTAAGTGCACTTTCAAATAAGAAAATATTAAAAAGTTTCTCACATAATTTCCATTCGAAAATGTCAAATTGCCTCACAATTATATTTTTCAAAACAGAAGCAGGTCATATTTTCAGTCATTTTCTACCACTTTCTTCATCACTAAATACGAAAAAAACGCTAAGCGTAAAATAGAGAGACATTTTTGTGAAGAATCTAATCCACCCCATCCATAACAGTCACACGCGGAAATTTTTCAGAGTCCCCTCCATCCGACTGTGGATAAAACCCCGGACAGGGATTGGTCAGCCGCAAGGTGGGGAGCCACGGGGGCGGCGCGCGCTACGTGTCCGCTTCGAGAGATCGATATCCCATGCGGCGATGACTTGCGCTAATCACCCTCGATAATTATCGCGCCCACTAATCACCGATCGTAGGCCGAATTCCAGCGGGCGGCCGGGAGGGGACGTCACCCCACTGCGGCCCGGTCTGCTCCGACATCGTTGCCTCACTCGCTAGCTCGCCCGACCACTCCACCACTCGCCCTCACGTACGCCCACCCACTCGCTCGCTCGCCCACTCGTTCGCACACACATCCACTTACCTACCTTCCCGCTCGTGTCCCTACTCACACGTCAGCTTACCCCACTAGCCCGCCTACCGCACTCGCCTGTCCTCCGCACTCACCCGACTACCACACTCACCCACCTACCACACTCATCAGCCTACCACATTCACCCGCCTGCCACGCTCACCCGCCTACCACGCTCGCCCGCCTACCACAACCGTACGCTTACCACACTCGCTCGCCTACCACACTCTCCCGCCTACTCTTCCTCATTGACCCGCCTACCTCCGTCGCCCGCCTACCAAACTCCCCCACGTCATCTCCATGCCAATCCAATCTTGCTCGTCTACTGCACTCTCCGGCCATTCCTACTTGCCCGCCGACCCATTCACCTGAAGGCCGGTTCGTCCATTAACACTCCTGATTACTTGTACACTATTTTTTCTTCACATTCTCCATCAGTTAGGCTATACCCTTTGTCCATCTGCCCTCTGACTCACCTGCCATGCAGTACACACGTGGAAAGATAAAATGAGCGACAAAAGAAAAAAACTGGTACGGCAACAGCCGAAACATATTGTTCTTCCAGCCTCATCGGTCTGTCAGTCTTTTCTCTCTTTCTTCACATTTCTTTTTAATGCGATTTTGCGTGCTCACATAGTTTACCGCCTCTTTCCATACCCGCGCACTTTCTGCCACAAGCGCTCTCCCATCTACTCGCTCTCTCCCTTTTCCACTCGCTCGTCCAACCCCGCTCGCGCATCAGGATCAATGCGAGGCGCTGGGTAACGAGGGTGTTCGCACCTACACGCCATTAGCGCGGGTCAATACGCGCCCGAAATCACCCCCTGTCCTCCCCCTCCGCGGACCCGCCCGCTTCGCGTGGTCACTTCTTGCGTAAGTACAGTCGAGACATCAGAGCGCAGGTGCTTATTGCGGAAGAGAAGAATATTAAGCGGGGAGTTTATTTTGCATGTCGCAACGACGCTAGTACAATAGCAGTTCAGTGTTTACTTGCAGCAATCTTCCAGGATGAACGCATGCGTGAAAAATATTACTTGAGATTTGATTGATTGTTTTGGATTTCCAGACGCCTCAATTGCTCTAAAAATTAGTTTCGTAAGTGTAGTGCATGCTTTTTATCATGGGAAGTAGTATTATTCCCCCGATGGAAGGTGAGATCCGGCGCCGACCTACACATCGACATGCGGGATTTTCTCCGTTCAGGCTTTTCCCACCCACGGAGCAGCACACCAGGCGGGGCAAGGTCTAAGCTCCCGACATACGAAGTAGTGTAAGTACATGTAAGTGTAAGAGTGTGCAAGGTAGGGGTGAGCATACACGGAAGAGGAACGAAAGATCGCGCGCCGTTCGTGGCTTTTTTGTTAGGATACGAGTACTGCTCCGGCGTTCGCCTAGTATTGATAGGAGAAATTACAAACAATTAGCGGAGCTGCCCGACACTGATCGTTATTGTGTACACCTAAAAAAGGAAGAATACCACTTTACTAAAATATTCAAACACATGACATAATTGCTTTGCGGAAACGTGTTATTTTCTTAACAAAGTTACATCCACTTTCTAGTGCGATTCGCTTCCACGAAACGAAACAAGGAACCGTTTAGCTCAATAAATGGTTTTTAATTAGCGAAAATTTCAACGAGCTGGGGTCACTACACCGACAATTATGGCTTCGGCACTCAAGGACTTTCTCCAAGGCGGTATTCGATAGGCGATTTTGCAACTGGTTTTTTTACTTGTCCTGCTGCGCGTATCTATGTATTTTTCTATCGCGGTAATTGTAGCTTTGGCACTGAAAACCGACTACACGTGTCCTCAGCCTACTTTTTATCATTATCGGTGAAGAATGGTCAAATTCTCAACGTCGCAGATTGTGAAATATTAGGGTCGCTCTTGTTAAAACATAGTTGCTTTCGCAAATCGCATAAACGTAGGAAATGAAATGAGGGAAATACTTGAAGATAAGTTCTTGGCGCTTAATAAGTTTATGTCAAATTGCAATGTAAAAGATGCAATATTATATATATATATATATATATATATATATATATATATATACATATATGGATCATTGTTTTGATAATAAGCTGACATCACAATTGTTGAATTCTACTTCCAAATTGTTTTGGGAAGCAAAAAGGAGAATGGAGATTATCTGACTCTGCGTCAGTTCTTATTTCTTTCCTTAATTCTGTCTAAGTGTCGTTCACAACATAAAAATATCCCTCAACTTTAAGTAAAACAGCTCAATGGCAGAAGGTTTATACAAAATTAAGGACATTTCCAAAGTCGAATGATACAAAAATCTTAACTATCAGTAGATTTCTGGGACAATGGTTTCCTTAGATCGCGTCCTTACGTAAGAATAGAGTTTTCAATGCTGTACAGACGTGTTCATCAGTATACAGTGTGTATAGAAAACAGCAGGATCTGCATATGCAAACTTAGAAATGCATAGATTCAAACAAACTCTGTTTTTTCTTCTGGCTGACAAAAAAATACTAAAAGAGGGTTATCACTACGTTCTCCGATCTCGCCACTTGACTATTGAGAAAGGGGAAAAACTCCTTTAGAATGCAAAGCAAAATGTTTGGCGTACATTTCTAACACTTTTGACGGTCACTTGATAAAATTCATTCCATTCTGACGTGTTCGCAGAGTTCAAAACATCTCACTCAAAGGTGAACGCAGTGTACTCCTGCGGTCTCCCGTAAAGGCTTCCTGTGGTGCATCGATTCGAAGAGGCAGGTGTAGCCCCCGTTGTAGCGGCGGAGGAAGTAGGCTTTACAGACGTGTCAGATTCATGAAACGTTAAATACTTCGTTCTTTTTACTGGTCGGATGGCTCATTAAACAGGTAATTTGAACTCGGTGAATAAAACTTGATGGATTTGATGTTCTGGTGAACTCTTGCTAGTCATTATTTTTTATGAAAATGGCCGATCGTTTGTGCATATGAATGATTCGGACGTGGCTTTGACGCAATAAAATTTGCGAAACAACTTTATCTCAAAAACCTGCAGCGTTTAATGGCTCAATTTATATTGAGTAGAATTCTGCTTTCTATTGAATGCACAATTTTTAATATGTTGTAAATATTTTAAAAAATGGAATAAAATAGAAATAAACTATAATTTAGATAATTAATGAGGTCATCTGAATGGCTATTTTATATACTTATCTGTAAACCGTTATCAAAATACACGTATCAAATAAAAAAAATCAATAAAAAAATAAAGAAAATAATTAGAAACTTCTCTCGAATAAAAAAAAATTGCAGGAGCTGGTGTTTCTCGTTTGCTCCCATAATATTCATAATCCATAATGTCATTTGAATTAAATAAGGAGTTTGTATTTGCACAAGCGTCAGCGGCGGACGTTCTCCTTTCAGTCGATATCCTTGCGCAACTTTAGGCCTATTCCCGGCACCCTTCTCTCTATTCAACGCCAGTAACCTAACACCTTAAAGTTTCATCGCTGCTACACATACAATATCCATCGGATATATTGATATCATGTAGCTCCATCAACAACAAAGAATGCCGTGAAGATAAGCATATAACTTTATTTCAAAACGAATAGGTTTTTAATAAGCGAATGCGCTCGTAATTTTGTAATATTCTTCTTTTTAACTGAATATCAATTAAATTAAATTAAATAGCGAAAATCAATTGTATGCTGCTTCTAATAAATTGTTCATTAAAAGAACCGCGTGCTTCAGTATCCAGCAATTATTGTGCAAATATATCAAAATTTACTTTAAAAAAATATTTGTGGAAAATCTATCTTGCAATGAATTCATCATACTCATTTTAATGCAATTCTAGTTATAAACTTAATGCTTAAATAGAAAACAATTAATAACGTAAAGATTCAGTAAGTTTCTCTTCCATCGTCTTTAGTTTATTTCAGAATGAAACAGAAATCAATTGATAGTAGACTGGAAGTCCTCAGAATCTGAAACATGACCTTCATTAATACAAGACAGTTCGGTAACGATTTTACGTTGAGTGAATTTTTAAGTGAAGCGATAAAAGCGTGAATCCAATTCACTAACAATAACTGAATCATAATTTATTAACCATCCTTATATTAGTTATCCCTTCAAGATAGTCATTTCTAGTGCCAGTTTAAAGACGCAGGTTCAGGAAAACATACTAGAAACTAGTTTGATGTGGACATCGTAATGCATGGCTAGCGTCTCAGTGCAAAAGGGATATCAATTTTATTATGTTTCAAACATGTTCTATTTAAACTTTTATCTATTGTAATTAAAGCATTTTTTATTTAAATTTGTTTTTTATTAATTTACATGTACCTCTTAGTTCAGACAATTATATTATACTTGTGGGTTTCAAACTACATTTTTCTTTTGCCTTAGAAACCAAGAATGACTTGAAATAATGATGTCATTATGCCATTAGTTCATTAATAAATCCATTAGAGCACTAGTACTGTAACGAAGCTTCTTATAGCATTCAGATTGAGTTCGCGAATCTAACATGGTCGTATAGGTAAATAAATAAATCATTCTGAGAATCGTTCAGTTACACACTGATCCTTAAAGTTGAATTTGGAGGCGTTGAACACGTTAGTCGGCGCCGAGAGAATCTCTCCCCAACGAGCTGATCTTTAGACATACTGCTGCAGTTAGTGAAATCCACCGCAGCGATGATGGTGAGGAAGATGAAGGTGTTTCTGCTGATCATCATTATCATCATCCCTTCCGTCATAATCGTTATCACAGATATCGCTAAGCCATTACTCAGTGCGAGTCGAAACGAACTAGGTTACATTAATTTTTCTTCACTTTACTTTATTGTGATTTACAATCAGTTCTTTAAGAATATTAAGTATATGCCCGGCCCTTCGGGACAGCGCGCCAGCTTTCTGTGAAGCGCCCCCGGGTTCGATTCCTGGACGGGTAAAATGAAGCTAAAGCTTTCTCATACAAATCTTCTCAGTTTCTACAGCTTTGTGACGAATGAAAGCTCCGGCAGGCCAAATAATGCTAGGTACGGTGATGGGAATACGCCATGCTCGCCACATGTATCCCTTACCCTCAAGCGTGGATAATAATAAAAAGAGGGTCCAGACCTGGGAACAGCGCTAGCTGGCACAAGTCAAATTAATCCAACACTAAATATACATTTAAGTTCATTTAAGTCCATACATTTAAGTATACGCAGTGCGAATATTCTTACACATGCCGGGAGATTGGTCGGGAACTTAGAGCTTGTCCCGGCTGAGGCAGAGCCCCGCTGGTGGGAGATACCCCTGGTTGGGGGAAAACCCCACTAGCCGACGATAGGTCGGCGCCGGATCTCGCCATCCAGCGGGGCCGATCACTCGCCATCTCCCGAGGAAAAATATGCACTACACTTACGGGACTAATTACCTCAGCCCGGAATCACTAACAACCAACCAATCAACCAACAACGAGTATTCCTAGAGATGATTAAATGAAGTACGAATTCATAAACTGCAGCATTGTGGTACCCAACGTGGCGTTCGGAGCCCCTGTCGAGGAGAAGTGACCCTCTCCTCGAAGGAGCTCACCTCCAGACGCCGCGCCGCCGCCGCCGCGCGTAGAAAAGACCGCGCTGTAGAAAAGAGCGAGCCGCCGCCGCCGTGTAATTTCCCGGCGCGGCGCGGCGCAGCGCGGGGCGGCGCGGGCCGCGTCGGCGAGGCCAAAGGCCCAGCGGAGGGTTCAACCTAATAGGCAGTGTTTTACGTGCTGTGTGTTCCGCGGGCAACCGCCGCTGCCGCTGCCGCCGCCGCCGCCGGGCCGCGGGAGACGGCGGGCGGCGGCGGGGGTCGGAGGCGGCTTCCGGAGGCGGGGGTGATGCATGGATTCCTCCCCTGCGGCGCGCGCTCCGCCCCCGACCGCCCCGATGCTGCCACCTCGGCGCCGGCGCAGTGGGCTGAAATGCGGCGTGCAGTGAAGAACGCACTAGGCCATCGATTTTACCTTTTTAAACGATTAGTCGTGTTGAGTATCTTTTTGAATTGGTTTAAAATTTTCGGATCATTATGCGGTACTCAGAAGTCCACCCCATAATCACTTTTTCGTAACATTACATCGATAAACTTAAGTTTGCTGAATTAAGCATTGCTATTTAATTCGAAACTTTTTGCATCTGAAAGGTGTAAATTAATATTAATCCCCGACATTTGCTCTGAATTTAATTACTATATTAACAATATTCCACAAATGCTGCAGATTGAAACATTGAGGACTGGAAGTGAAAATTGAATATCGATTTTTATATTTTTGAATGGATGTATGTAGTCCTGTTTCATGTTTAAACACCTTTGATACCTAAAGACGCCCCCATGCCGTCTGAGACGTATTACTGTAGATTATGTCATCGTGATAGCAGTCTCCTCAAGCACTGCGCCGATGTGGCTGTGAGCCCGTCAATCAATCAATCAGACAATTAGTTATCAATCTTAGTAACGATGCCGGCATAATATTGGTAATGAATATTGGTAATGATGTTCGTTCCCACGTAGCACGAAATATCTCCTTCCGTGCATGCCGAGAGTCCACATAGAGCTCCATTTCCGCCCACTGCCCTCGCTTCGCCTCAGAAGCGCAATGCGCCCGCGCGACCCGTTCCGTCTCAATTATTGAACCCCACGGCCGCCGCCGCCCCCACCGCCGCCGTTGCCAGCGATTAGTCCGCATTGAGTTATCAGGCCGCCCCCTCGCGCCGATACGCCGCCGCCGCCGCCTCCGCCGCCGCCCTAGGGGCAGCGAGGGGAGGGCGGGGCACGGATGCAGCCCTTGGGGAACACCCTGCGGCGCCCCGCTGAAAAGGCGTTCGCGAGCGGCGGAAGGGAAGAGATACGCTGGGGGTGGTGCAGGGCGAGAGGGAGATGGGCAATTGATGCAGTCGCCACGGTTGTTAATGTTGTTGCGGATGTTTTAATGGGTTATTATAATTGTATCAGACTGACCGGAACTCAAAAAAGGGTTTATTTGGGGCGAATGTGATATTTCAGGACTCCGATACGTGTTTATAATTTGTTGCTATGACATACTTGAAATGCACATACAACAGAAGAGAGAGGAATGCTGTCATTATCAACCCAAAATAGGAAGTTATGAGATCAATGCCTGCGCCTCCTATTTGTAAATTCATCTGAAGATTTTTCGCAGAAAAAGGAGAAATATTAATCAATGCTTCATATTCTTATATTTCATTTTGTTGAAAATGTATATAGAATAGCATTTGTTTAGAATAGTTTGCTTTAAATTACTTGGCATGCAGTGAAATGAAATGACACAATAATATATATTAGTTATTATGAGATTTGTAAGCTATTAACAAAGTTTTATGATTTTTTATGGAATAGGCGACAAAATTGCAGTAAGGCATACATAAGGGAAAATGTCCATCAAAATGCAAATCCAAGTTACTTTATACATTAACTACATTTACATAAATAGATTCTACTGATCTAGAGAAGCAATCATTGATGTCATTGCAAAAGTAATTACAACCTGTGTGTCACATGTTTCCGGTAACTCCGTGGGTGGTGAAATATTCCCGCTAACCACAATAAGCGCATTCGCAACCGCCCCTTGTGACGGTATAATTTTCTCCAAACTAATATCTCGGAAGCGAGCATAAGCATAAGCTCACTGGACGCGTGTTTGCAGCTGAAAATGGAAATTCTTGGTCGCATAATGCGGGCGCCGTGCCCTTTCGCGTACTTCGCCAGCCGGAAGGCCCACATCGTGGTGGTATTTGGGAAGAGCGTTCTCGAAACATCTGTGCCTAACAGGACGGGAAGCTGCGATGTTCCCCGGCGCTTGATGGGGCTAGGGGAACGAAAGAATAATGTCCTCGTAAAGAACTCGATGGTGCACTGTTTTTGGAGGCTGCAGAGCTCTCCGCGGCGTTTGTTTTTATCGCAAGATGTGATTGCTTTGCCCGCTATATTTAACGAATAACGCAACTCTGTTGAGTGTTTGTGTTTCTCACGCACAGAGGCATGAAATTTATAGTACAAAGAAATTTAACGGCGTTAAAGATTTCATTCCCGAACAACACCCTCTACAAAATTGTATTAAATAGTGAAACATTCAATTTAATATTATAATCTGTTAGTTACTGTTGATAACGGTACTTCAAATTATCACTTGCCTGAAATGTAAAATTGAAACAAATAAAATATTTTCGGCTTATAAGTCGCACTCATTGAATTTTCCAAAGCTGCGAAAAAAATTGTAAAAATCAAGTATAAAATGTGTTTTGAAAAATCAATAACACGAAGTCAATATCATCAAATAAATCAACTAACATCAAACGTAATCAGTGATAAAACCTATGGGGTCGGGAGACGGGGGAGGCAAGTTCATGGGGTTTCAACCCCCCCTCCAGAACTAATATACATTATACATATTAAAAAATATACCTTTTACTAATTTTCATTACGAACGTAAGTCATTCCATGTATCATCTGTTAAGGATTAAATAGTATAACCCAAAAGTCAACAAATAAAAATAGTCGTTTCATATGAAGCCTAAATGAAAAATAAATTTTTTTTCAAGTCAGCTGGACAATACATCTGTAAGCGCCTCTCCCCTCCCCCCGAAACAAATTCCGGGTGCATAATTTGTATAAATGAATTCTATAATGTAAATAATTTGTATAATTTTCATAAAATTCATTCTTAATATGGGCATATCGAATAAATTATAATTTCCTTTCTTGGAAGGGTATCATATCAACGAAATCGACGAACACCCCTCTTGCCAACAAAAAATACTTTCGAAGTCCCCGTCGGGCGGGCGCCATTTTGCAGCGCGTGGAGGCGCGAGCGCGGGCGCGGGTGTTCGCCCTCTTCGAGGTTGCTGTATCCGCGGTCTCTAATGGCGGCGGCTATTGCGCCTCTAAACTTTTCTCGGCCGCTCGCCGACCCCCGCGCCCGTTCGCGCCGCCCGCCCTCACGAAGATGGCGCCGCCGCTGGCACGTGGACGCAGGGGGTTTTGGAGCCCGGAGAGGCTCCCTGGTTGCAGGGAGCCGTTTCTTCCCATGTACGCGTCTTTCTTTTTCTTGTTCTCCTCCTCTTTCTTGTTCTTTCTTTTCCTTCTCGTCTTTCGTCACTTTGTCTTTCTTTTCTTTCTGCTTTTCTTCTTTTTCTCCTTTTCTCCTTTTCTCCTTTTCTCCTTTCTCCTTTTCCTCCTTTTCTCCTTTCTCCTTTTTCTCCTTTCTCCTTTTTCTCCTTTCTCTCCTTTTTCTCCTTTCTATTTTTTTCTTTCTCTTCCTTCTTCCCAGGTCCTATTTTCTTATATTTAATTGGATATCAGTACACCTAATTACATTGCTCCCTTAGTTTTCATCTGTTTCTCAGCTCTATCCTCTTACTTTTATGTTACTATTTGCTATCTCTTTTAATTCCATAAACTTCCTGATGTTTACAGTTTAAGACTCGTTGCCTACAATTTATATTTCATTCAGTATGTCTGTTACCCCTACCCTTTTCTCGTATTGTTAATACTATTACTGTTGTTTTCCTTATTATTACTACTACTATTATTATTATTATTATTATTATTATTATTATTATTATTATTATTATACTTTTGTAATGAAAACATTCCGCAAATTTTATTAAAAGGATAATTTTAATTTGATTCCGCTGAAGCGATTGTTAATTTGGTTCCGCTGAAGCGAGCGTCTCCAGCATTGTAACCTATAGCTCAAAAATAAGCCTTTATCTTTGAAGCACTTACGTATCAAACTCATTGGTATTCACCACTGCCATACTCATCAATAAGATTGATCTAGATATCTCAAATTTAAAATTCAATAAGCACCAAAGCCTACCACCTACATCAAGAAACCATAACGATATCCATAAAGATAAAAGATATTTGTTTAAACGGAAATGAAAAATTGAGTCATAAAACATTGCTTCTTTTTATTACCTGTCATTTCATTTTGGAGCCTTGTTGGAACTCCTTACTCATTTTATTTAGAAGCTTTTTACTAATAATGGTGAAATATTAAATGAATGAAACTTATATTACAGTCGAATTAATTATATATGTTTTGTTATATATCTAATATTTATAATATTAATTATTATTGCTGAGCTATATTGTAATAAATAAAAATTAAATATTTGTTTGACATAAACGATTGGCCTCGAATTGAGGTTTATTGACAAAAAAATTATTCAAGACAATTTACATTCAAGTCAATTCCTTTTTTATAAAATAGCCAATATTTGTAAATTAATTATTGTATTATATCCTTTCGATCATAGATTATATCATTGTTGTATTACATAGCAAAAAGTGTAACTCTAATATCTGCATAATAGTTGATTTTTATTGAAAATGGGGTCTAAAGTAGATGAAAATAATTATACATTACACCCCAGAGTGAATAGGCAAGTACAAAACGAGGACAGATGTTCCTACGCGTATTCTCGCGCAGAACGAAAGGGGGAAAAATGATTTTATTATTATAATACTGCGTTTAAGTAATGACAATTTCCCAAATAAAAATTAAGTGTGGATTTTGAATCGTTAAGTTTTCCTAAACCGAAACAAAACTTTATTCCAATGAAAATCTTCAGTGTTGCGGCGGATTGTAATTTATGAACTATGGAGCGGATCCTCCCTCCCCGCAGAAATCAACAACAAAAAAACATATAAATAAAAAACAAATTGGTAATAAATGGTCTGTGTAGAATGAACAACGTTAATAAATTTTATACTGAGAAGATTTATAAATTCTTATCACGTGAACTGATATCAGTTAAGTAAAATTTGACTTTATATAATCAAAGTGGATAAACAAATATACTTGAGTACATGGAAAAATAAAACATTAAATTTTAAGATAAGTAACTTCGTAGTCTAAAACGACTTAAGTATGATGAGATCCAAATTCCCCGTATGCCTTTGCCGGTCAACCTGTTGTCGGCCGCCCGCTCGCCCAGGTGAACGCAGAGTGCCTGTGCGGGCGCCCAGTGCGTCCGCGACGCGACGCGGTGTTCGCAGCTGGCTCCACCTTCGCGCTTTGATGCGCGTCTGCTCGTTAATGAAGAAGAAACGGCAGCACTTGTTTTTACAGACGAAGACGACCTCAACCCGGGGGCATAATTGAATTAACAAATGTTAGCTTAAGGGAAAGAGTTTGTGGGTAACTCGGAGCTTTCATAATGAGCGAGACATTTGTAGCTCCAGAGGCTATTTGTCAAAAGTTGCGGGCCACACAATAGCGGGATATTATCTTTCTCGACGTCCTCCCGCTTTTTTTTACGACGACAATTTCGTCGAGCGGAAGAAACGACAATGGGATTGTTTAATAACCCAAATGATGCCCGGCGACGACGTCCATGCTGTGAAAAGAGAGCTCTCTCGTTCTCTCGAAAGTATCATCGGACCTTCGACGGAAAGGGCCTTGTTTTCTTATCGTAAATTTCATAAATATCTTCTCAGAAGCTCAATGTACTAAGGAGCAATATAATAACATATGGAAAAGTTTTCAAAACTTGAGTTATGATGAATTATCAACAAACAGGATTACTAGGAGAAACTCTTGTAGAATATGTAGACTGCAAAATAACTTATAGAATATGGAAAGGCATGATAAAATATAAAATACGAAAAGGCAAAATAGTCAGAGTAGAATTTTTATTACGTTTATTGCAAACACCGGAAAAATGAAGTCTAACTCACATTGAAAAATATGACGAAAAAATAGCGATATCCAAACGAACAATTAACCGAAAAAATGGTAAATAAAAATTAAGTTCCGAGAAGAAAATTATATTGAACCATCTAAGAGATTCGCACGGATAACATAATGAAAATCAAATAACGGTATCAATCGTGAGAACACGACGTAAAAAAAATAAAATGAAACAAGAAAATCGATAATGAATGATACAAGAAACTCAGACCATTCAGAAAATAAACAAGAATGATAGCAAAGAAGTAAAAGAATGATAAATAAAATTTGGGGGTAAGAAGAAACAAAACACGATCACCGAAGAAAAACCGCAGCCAGAGCGCGCACGCGGAGAGCCGAGCATTAGTCCGCGGAGGTTCGCGCCCTTCCAGGCGGCGACGAATGGCCGCCGGCGGCGAGCGGCGCGGCGGAAGCGGCGTAATTAGAAACGGAGTCGCCCGCATTAGCGCAGCCTCCGATTATGTATTTCGGCGCTCTGGCGGCGCCGCCGTGCCGCGCCGCCCGCCCCCGCCGCCCGCGCCACCCCGCGCCGGTGTCTCCGCCTATCCAGACGCTGCGTAGGCCTACTTTGCGCATCGCCCTCCCGCCCAGCCTCCGGCTCGCCCGCCCGGCCGCCCACCCGTGCACTCACCCAAACGCTAGTTCGCCCACCTAACCTCCCGCTCGCCCGCCCGCACACCCAACCATCCGTTAGCTCACCCGCCCGCCCACCCGCTCGCCCGCCTCCGCCCACTCGCCCGCTCGCCACCACCGCTAACCACCCGCTCACCCGCCTCAGCCCACTTCTCCCACTTACTGATCTCCCCGCCCACCCGTTCACCCATCCCATACACCCGTCCCCCACACGTCCGCCTGACTATTCACTCGCCCGGCCGGTCACCCGCCCACGTACTCGCCGATCTAATCCACCCTTCTTTCCCGCCCTACCATCTCCCAGCAGCTCACCTGCCCGCCGACTTTCCATCCCTCTTACCCGCCCTCAAGCACAAGCACCCATGCAATCACCCAATCCTAGCTCCATAACCCACCCACCAGCTCATCGTGCCTACGAGTACTTGTCCAACCCTTCGGCTCGACCAACAACAGCCCACCAGATGCCCGCCTTTACCCACCCACCCGCTGGTTACTCTCACTCAAACCACCCACCCTCTTTCACACCCACCGACCACCGACCCAGCCTCCCTCTCGCTCGCTCTCTCCCCGTCGCCCGCTCACCCTCCAGCCCGCAAGGCGGCGGCGGGTGTAAAGCCGGCACGTCTCACTTGTTGATTAGTTCCATCTCGAGAACTTGGCAGGCGAGCGGCCGCGGAGACGGCGCGGAGCGGCGCGGCGGTGGCACAGCGCCGGAAGAGGAAGTTGCTCAGTTCGCTATTCGGGTAAATGGAATTATGACGGATTAGAGCTTCTCAAAACCCAATTTATACGGCGCCGTACTCATCCGTCAGCTCCAATCCGGAGGCGGCGTTGTTTATGAGCGGAGCGTCGCTGGGATCCTGTCGCTTCCGCGCCGCCCCCACACCCCCGGCCCCGCCGCCGCCCTCGCCGCCAACAACCCTGCTGAAACAGGCGTATCCGAGGACGTCGTCCCCTGACGACGAGCCGCCCTTATTATCCTCCGCGCTGCTATCCTCGCCGCCGGTCCTCCTCCTCCTCCCGACCGCGTCTTCGCTGGCTCCGTTCTCTCCGTCTTGCCTTCGCACTCACTGCGATAGGGTACGGTGACTGAGCTTTCTTCGGAGGATTACAGCACCAGTTGGATTTTCCTGCTGAAGGCGTGGGACGTTTCGGTTGGTTAAGTTTAATAAAGTGATCGATTATATTCGTGTATTTAATATTTATAAGAATAAATCCATAAGTGAAAATTAATTTTGACGCTTGTAGTAGCCAAGATCATATACTATCAATAATGTGCAGCATACAAATTTTAAAATATCAGTCAATAAGATTTTCTACGTGAAACATTGTAAATAGTAGCCTATAACTTAATATTCTAAGTTTCTTTCGGCGCAAAATTGTTATTTAAACATTATAGTTAATTGATATTTCATAATAAAATATTGTGAAATTGCTTTCGCCTTCTCATTTCTATTTAAAAATGCTGGTCGAAATACATATCTCACTGACTTCTTGAGGCACCATATTTCATGCTTCTCCATGCAAATGCGATCTTCTGTACTTCACTTAGATTGTAAATGAAACTACCTAATTTTCATAATTATAGCAAATATTTTCATTATCCACCAACTTATAATGAAGTGTCCGAAATGCACCTACGAGAGCTGCGTTCTCGCAAGGCGAAAATCATCGAATCCTACATGATTGATTTTGACTTTCGCGTTGCACCTCCTTTACCACAGTGTGTCTAGCTTACACCATCTTCAGTAACCCTTCGTTAAAATCTTCACCCTCGCACTCACTCTCTGGCAGGTGGGTCGCCGGCAAAGTGCTCCTTAAGCTATACCCGTCTTGCCTCGCCCGCTGTAATTCCTTGGTAAGTCTGATGCCAGCCAATGGGAATGGGATTTTCCGCGCCTCCCACTCCAAACCCAACTCCTTAATGCAGTGAGGGTCGTGTTTTCAGCAATACGACATCTCAGGATTGGGCAATTTGTCGTCGCGTTTAGTTAGATGACGTCACTTGTGTGTTTTGCTTTGGATGCACCGTCGTTACTTTCTTTCTCCTACTCGTTTTATCACAGACGAGCACAGCCATGCAGAGTATTAGGAAACGTTTCGTGTTGTGTGAGTTGCTTTTAGATGTTTGAGACTCATTCGTAGAAACAAGAAATGAAACCATTCACTCATGAAACGAATTTCTAGTTAAGCTTTTACAACTTTTGAATTCATTAGTGTCCTTTAAACATTCTAACACTGAGTAATATTTAGGTGTTTTAAATATCAATTTCGAAATTAAAATTTATTATAATATTTTTCCTTCTTTGTTACTTAATAGCTTTCAGTTTTCTGACAGTTTTTTTTCGGAACAAAAATGGTTATTTTATCTTTTTGATTCAGACAAAAAAGAGTAGAGCACCTGTCACTGATCTTTCAAGGAAACTACGCAATACAAATGACAGCAAATAGCCGACCTTGCTATCTTTACAGCTCCTTTACGATGCAGAAAGTTGCCTGCTGAAGCAATACTCACCAACATTGTTTCGAAATATAACACCTGAACGATCACCCCTTCTCGTGTTTTTCACTTGAAGATAACTAACTAATCGCAAGTCGTTTCAGTGCACTTTTGCTTGGAAAAAATGTTGTCTAATCTAAGCGACACAATGACCCATAGTCCAATCGCAGACGTTGTTGTATGCAACCTACACGAAACCGTATCTTCAATGCAAAGGTTCACAGGGTAACTAAAATGCAACTTTCCTGTAACATTGTGAATACAGTTATAGTATAAACGTCACATTTACAGATACTGCAAATAACTTAAAATGATACCTTACTACTTATGATAGTACATGATGAATAATATCGAAAGTGTAAAAAAGTTTTGTTTGAACAATGTAATAGTAGCCACGTGCCCTTTGCACTAGTTCATCGTTGCGATGCAAACTAATATAGGCGCAATATTTTATGGATTATAAATACATTTTCAGATATTTTGCCTTAATAGATTTTCCTACACTAAGAACATTTAGGTTAAAAGTAAATGTAGCAGGGTAAATTAATTATTCTAATAATTTTAACTATAAAAATAATTTGTAACATATCACGGGAAAATTGCCATGTAATAAACATGTGTTTTTTACAATTAAGTGATTAATAATTATTTGTAATATTGAATGATTTTATTTATGAATGTGCTTTGGGATCTCATTGAAATTTCTGAACTTAAGGTGTTGCACAAGGAAATTACGATTGCTGACATTGTTTCGCAACTGTATTTTGTCGTAGAAATATATTTTGTACCTGTGAATTGAAGTTTATTCACATAAAACTTTTTACAGCACCAATACGTCTGTATGTTGTAAAATCATGTCGCACAAACTAACATGAGACTCCTCGCTTTTTTGCCAAGTTTCACAAAATTCGCGAAATTCAGTCTGTAGATATTCTTCTTCGGAAAAAAGATTCCTCAGCCTGCGGTTAATTCAATAAAATTCTTTTGCTCCCGTGGGGAACGCAGAGCGGTATTCCAGCAGGCGGTTCGTCCTTCGGATTTTCGAAGGATTCGCCAATCCTGCCGAGCGGATGGCCACGCGGAGGCGTTGGAGACGGTGAGGCGTCTTCGGATCCTTTGGGTTGTGACGCGGGGGTGGCGCGGGGGTGGCCCGAGGGGGCAGATGCCGGGGCGAGGTGGGGGTGGGGCGAAGGGAGGGGCGCGGGCGGTGTGGAAGCGGCGCGGGGGCGGCGCGGTGGTGGCGCGGGGGCTGATCGGAGCGGCGCGGGGGCGGTGCGGGGGCGGCGAGGGCGGCGCGGGGGCGTGGTGTGGGTGGTGCGGGGGTGGCGGGGGGCGGCGCTGGGGTCCGAATAGGTGGCGGCGCGGGGACGGCGCGGGGTGGCGCGAGGGTGGCGTGAGGGCGGCGCGGGGGCGGCGTGGAGGCGGCGCGGAGGCGGCGCGGGGGCGGCGGGAGGGCGGCGCGGGGCCGGCGCGAGGTGGCGCGGGGGCGGCGAGGTGGGGCGTGTGGTGGCGGTGCGGGGGTGGCGCGGGGACCGTGGTGGTTTCCGAGTAGGGGCGGCGTTACGGCGGGCAGTCGCACCGTGTTTTATGGGGGCGAGGGAAGCAGGGTCCGCGCGTGATGGGTTATTGATTGGGAAGGCCAACCAGGAGGGCGGATACGAGCAAACCTGCTTGCGGACCGCCGACGCCGCTTGGGTTTTGGAAGATCGACAGCTCGGAGAAAAGTCTCCCTGCACGAGAACCTCGTCGAAAGAAGCTTTTCGGAGGGACAGCGGAAACCCGTGAGTGTTCCTTGGATGTGGGGCGATATGTTGCGAGTGCTCCCTTTCTCCGGCTTGTTCTCCAAATTTATAAAACCCGTGGACCGAAATGCTTTTTTGAGATTGTTGTCAAAATACTTGTCATTCTTGCACCTCATGGAGCGTTAGTTACTATTTTCCTACAATGTATTTTAATCGTTCATTCCTTTCATCAAAGGAAAGGGGAATGGAGATGCGGTTCTTTGCAAAGCCCTTTGAGTTCGCTGGCTCTCTGATACCTCCGCAATTCTTCGCAATTCTCCGTTGTTAGTACATTTGCCTACTCACTTTTGCGGAATACTTTGTTATTATGTGTTTTTGTTACATATTTTTATTTGACAATAACGTTTTGGGAACAGTGAAATAATTAAAACTAATAGAAATGTCGGAAATAACGAATTCTCAGCTCTCAAAGCATATCTTGATCGTAGGAATCAATGAAGCCGTTATCAATGGAGCCTCGATCTGCATTTTATCGTATTTTTAAATGAGATGCTAGTACTTCCTGCAGATTATCTCTTTCAATACACAATACACTGTATTTTAAGAATTATTAAATCTGAAAAAAAATTGCAAAAACAATTTAGTATTAATATGTAGTTTAGATTTATGGATAAATGTTCCCAAACTACTCTTACATTAATCTTACACGTGCTTCATTTATTTGGCTCCTTTTCAAATAGTGCATTGTGTTAGGTAATTATGTTACTTTTCTGGTTTAGAAGTTAATTTTCTTTATAGTAAACACATTTAGCTACAAATAAACGCAACTCTTTACTTTTCAAGATAATGTACAAGTATATTTGAAAAGATTTCCTTTCTAGATTCTTTACGCATCGATAATACGAGTTTATTATTTTTCATGTGTTTATTTTTAACTTTTACAAACAACGATGCTGATGAATTTGAAAACGTAATATCTCCCTACTTGCAATCAAACAATTAATACACATTGTGAAATATGGACCTCAACTAATTGTTAAACTGATGATCTATTTTTGGTTCATGCAAAGCTCAAGAACATTTTTCAGGATTCAGTTGAGAATAAGTTTTTCAATGACGACGTCTTAGAAGATAAACACATGGAGTGGAAATTCTAAATGCAATTTTTATCTGTTATCCATTAGACACGTGTCGAAGTTCCTGCTCAAATTGCCCTTGAAAGTGCCACGTAAGCTGTAAAGCCACCTTAAAACATATGAGGAAACTGAACTAATATGTTTGTGTTTAAATATATATATTAATACAAAATAACATTTATTATATCAATATAGTCTATGCAAGGGGGAAATTTTCAATTTTTATCTAATCGAACTGATTGAATAGTCTTAAAAATGTACACACATTGACTTTTCATGTTTATTCAAAGGCGTTGCCAGAGTTGACAAATAGAAAACGTTACTTACAAATATGATATCAACATTTAAGTACATCTTGCAATTTCTAATGTACCGCCAGTAAATTTTCTTGATTAGCCTTTTATTAATGTATGAATGAATTAAAGGTACGGAAAGAATTATAGTCAGAGTGAAAATGTTCGACATCATATCAATTCAGTAAAGTTAAAGCAAGCAGTAGTTGGCAAGACGGGTCTTTTGGAAAAATAATAGACGGATATATTTTTGAGAAAAGTAAATGGATTTTCCATTAAAATTTTAATGCTTGTTCAATTTCAGATATAGAACCATTATAGGAAGTAGCCAAAATATTGACGTGTAATTTATGTATTCTTGAATCTACAGAATGAAGAATTTTCGATGTACTTGTAAACTAATTTTAGTTGCGACCTTCACTTTTGCTTTTTACAATACCTTACTCTTCTATAAGCAACCCCGACCTGTGCGTTTTCTGATTCTCCTCTGTGACGCAACCGCAGAACCTCGATGACAGAGGGGTTGACAAGTTCAGGCAACTTCATTGTAGAGCGCGCCCGTTGTATTCCGCTTCCTGTTGTCGAATTCGAGGCACATCCTATTGATTACCCGTGGTGTTACACGTAAAACCAGCCCAGCGATGTGATTGGGCTGCAGAATTTGCTCCTCCACGCGGTTAGTGGATTTTGAGTGTCAAAATAACGCGATACGTTTCAAGAACAGTCTCCCGTTGATTCCGTTGAGACTGTTTAGATTCCTCGGAATTAATCCGAATAATTTCGTGTAACCTATTGTTCTATATAGTTTAAGATTTTGTTTAATATTTTATCGTCATAATTATGATTCTATAGTTTATTCTAGTTTGTCTTTTCTACGATTAATGTTTTATTAAAAGTTATTGATAAATTTAAAATTATTTTCGAAATAAAACTTGATAACAAAACATATTGTTAATTAGTAAACACTGTTTTGTAAAGTTGGATTCCATAAGAAAATTATTTTGTTTTCCGGTCGTTTAATGTTAGGTCTAGTAGTTAATAGTTCAGCAAATTTTCCAAATTTGCTTGTACATGTGAAATCATTTCTGTAAATGTAAAATTTAAAAGAGTTATTTTATCGTATGACATTTTCTGACAATACGAGTTTGATATCCAATTGAGCATTCTAATAAGATGTTACGATACGAATATCGTGCAACGTTTTATCCTCTTTGTAAAACTTCCATTGAACTGTAATCGTCTCTTATATTATTTCAGTACTATACCTTCTCTTTGCGGTTGTCACACGCAACCAATCTTTATAAATGAGGTCTCTTAAGAAAGAGAATTTCACGGAGATGTGGTCAATTGCACTTTGACTTTAAAAATACGACGGATTTGTTAATAAAACGCATCTAAATATTAATATAAAATGCAATCCGCATCGCACCTCAGGGTTTTGGATCTACATAGTTAAATTACTTCTACACAAAGCGTTCTACGGCCTTAAAAACTGAAATTTTGAGGTGAAAGACCTGAGAGAAACGTTCATCACGTAGTAATCTAGAGGATGAGATCTTGACCATTCTATTACATTTTTGTTTGTTCGCCACTTCTCGATTCTACCCCATCTGTTCACAGCCTGTAGAATCTGCAACTGTATGAGAAATTGCTAAATACTTGATGTTCTAGGCGACTGAATTACACGGGTGTACCTCTTTGCTCGATAATAATGTTAAATAAGAATAGTTTGTATTGACAAGGGTGTATTATATTGTTATGAATTACAAGGTGACATATAGAACAAGAGACGGAGGTTAAGAGGGTCTTGAAGAAAAATATGTGTTACAGGCTTAATATGGAAATGAAAAATTAAGGAAGAGGGTGGGGTATAGAATGCGAGAGTTCTCGCACGGATACGCTAGTTTATGTTTAAATTTGACTATTCGTTCTGCTAAGGGTGGCATACTGATGTCGACTACAGTTAATAGGAGGTCATGTTTAGTTCTAAAATGAACTACTACTTATATTACAGAACTGCCTTTTGTTGTTAAAAGAGAGCCATGGATTATTACAAAATGCTTATTACGTCACTGATCTCAGTTTCGTAAAGTTTGACTTCAGAAATCAAAGTAGATAAAATCACTGACAATGCATTTTCATTTTTTTTTTTGTTCAGCTGACAGGAAACTATTTTTCTAAATTATTATTAAAATTGACATCACAAATTTCTGAAAGCGAAGCTACTGAGACAATACATATTTACAATTTATAACATGATTAAATCAAAATTACAGAGCTGGAGATAAAACATTTAATGGTGGTTTTATCGAAAATTACATTTTGTGCTTTCCTGACTCGCAAATATCGTAATCATGAACATTATAGTTGCTAGCTTGACTCCGCCTCAAGATTTCTGTGCAGTGTGACGCAAACTAATTGCATAGCTGTGTTTATCGACGGAAAAGTGCTTTGTATATGTATGTTAAATGTGAAAAAACGATTTATGTAATTTGTAACGCATTAATAGATTTCCTTTGAGAAAAACTGTATTTCAAACGTACCGTTCAGGCAGTGTTAATTTGATAGAGGGCATTTCTTTTTCTATTAGAAGTGTCACAAGGTATGACAAATATGCTTTCTGGCACATTTTGTATTTTCCAATTATTTACTAACAAACAATTTAGTCATCGTTCCGTTGATATATTTCATTCTAAACATTGGAGCTTTTACCTGGATTTACCTACCTACTAATTAGTAATTTTATAATTCCTAGGTTCACGATTCTTATTCATCACAATTTTAGACATCAGCACTTCTCAAAATTACCCCAAAAATCATTTGTGTTCCTATACGTTTAGTTTTTTGCTACAGATCCAACCGATCATTTTGGAGGGGGACGTCATTGATTTTTGTTAAATAAACATTTATAATTAAATATAATAAAGTAAATATAAATAATAACATATAATAAACATTTATTATTATATCGTGTATTATTTTTGTAGAGTATATATGATACTATTCAACATTATTTTTATATAAGACAAGAAGGTAACAAAGGAAAACTCATGGCCGTTTGGGGGTCATGCCCCCTCTCCAGAACTGTCACTGCAATTACATGTAACTGAATATGATATATGTTTAATGATAACACCTGAAAATTTGTTTTATTTCCAGAGGTACTCTAGTGTAGGCTTCATTTCGCTCCTAAAATTCCTAAATCTTTACTAAACAAAAACATTTGTCAGATATGAATAAACGGATGAAAATATTTCCTACACAGATTTAACATTAAAAAGGTTAAAAAGACGCTGAATTGCAACAATAGGCATTATTCTTCCCTTTGTTTGATTGCTCGACCTGAACAAGCCAAGTGACGCACAACTAACACTTGAGAGATTTAGTAAACGTCTGTCTTCCTGGTTTCAGCACTACTTGAAAGCAAGACATCGCCGCATCTCCACAAAAATAGCCTTTCTACAATATCCAACGCAGCCACCGTACAGTGAGATAGATTCCGCGTTTAGACGGACAAAAGTTTATTTTATTTAAAAGTATCCACGTTACTCATAAATTGTTTGTTTCAATGTTTAATAAACACAAGCCTCAGCATATTTGTGGAATCAATTGTTAATGAGAAGAGCGAGTGTACAATTCTCTAAAATATACTATCTAATTAGAAAACTACAGAGTTTTTTTAACTACATCATAATAAATTGAAATAAGGAATGTGTTCTGAAAGCAGCTACTTAGCCAATGATGGATTTTTTGCATAATTCATATACTTGCATAAAATGAATTAAAAAGATAGAGAATTATAATAATCCTCTTTTATTTTATTATACTTTGTTTTTTGTTTTACAGAAAATCTCAACAGCTTTACTCGCATATTTTCCTTACTCCCTCTCTTCAATGTTTTTTTAGGTTTGAAGGATTCATCTCTTCAGAGGTCAAACTAAAGAATTAATGGCGGCTATAGAAAATTATTTGGAGGCTATTTCTTGAAATTCAAGAAAATATTTACTAATATTAAAAATTCATAACGTCAATTCGATTAATAGATACTTCAAAAGTTTATTATTAGTATTCACAAAATCTCATAAAAAACGCAATTATTAAGCACTACGTATTTAGAAACCATGAACGAATATCAACAGCTTTGCAATGATTACTTTTTACGCAACTTTCAAAGGTTTAACAAAAAATCATTAAATTCTTCTACGAAAATATTTTGAATTTGAACTCCAAATCAATGTTCCAGACACAAGTTTTTGAAAATAAGTTTTTAACATATTTTATTCATTAATGGTTTTAATAAACTTCACAAATCTTACAATTTAGAGAACATGTATATAATTTCAATTCTTTTAATTTTGCAAATTTTCAATAAAATTTCCTTTCTATATCTTCCCTTCCTCTCCGATACTTGACATGAACACAAAACAAATTCTTTTATTTTGTTCGATTGTTGTTTAAAAATTAATTATTTCTTGTAGATCTGGTAAGTGACGAGAGTACGGTGGAGTGTCTACCCTGCGAATTACTATCCATTCGTTATTATGAGTAACTTCATTGTATACAACTCAACATTTTATTTACTGAATATTTCACGTATGAAGTATGGTGGATTGTATTACAAGTAAGAGATAAATTTTCCTTGGGCGAAATAAACAAAATCAAAAAAGGGGGACTTGTCACAATAACCCCTCTGTATTTCTTAAATCGGCGCTTGCAGGGATAGAGCTGCTGCTGTTAATACGCAAGTGGGAGTGAATTATCACATAAGCAGAATAACCATGTGCTTAGAAGCCCCTCTATAGAGGCTGCAAAGAACTTTTAAACTAACTTATTACGTTAGTAAAACTCTGTTAGTTAACACACATTTCAAAGACTTTAACATTACATTTTACTATCTTGCTACCGGTTTTAAAATAGAGAGAAAGTTATGCAACGCTGCCCAAAAATCGGTAATTTTCGGCAGAAAAAAACTCTTATTTTGAATTGCAGAAACCGCAGTTTCATTTCAACTCCATTTTCTGACAATCGGGGCCTCAAATGTCGGCCCTGCTTAGGACGCCATTACATCCATCCGGCCCCGTTAACACGTGAAACGCGGGCAGTTTGGTCCGCGTGGCCGCAGGGAATTTCTCACTGTGCCGCGTCCGCACCCGCGCCAGCCCCGCGCGCGGCCGCAGGGGTCGGAATGCGACGCCGCCTCGGCCGGGGAGCGTCGCGACGCCGACGCCGACTCCGCCCCGACGATTCCGAGCGGCTGCGGCTGCGGCGGCCGCGGCCGGGGCCCTGATTTACGGCGTCGCCCGCGGCCAAGGGGACGGACGCGCCGCGCGCCCACCCAACGCCTGCGCGACGCAGGGCCGCCGTCCCCAGCCTACCGGCGCGCACGTCACCGCTTAATTTTTGGGGATATTTCGGGATCGGGAAGCCGGTACCGGGCAGTGGGACATCCCATTGGGAGAGGGGAGGCTCATGCGACTTCAGTCCCCCTCCCCTGGAAGCCAATTTTACATATTAAACATTTTAGCTCTTACTACTTTTCTATTATATATCTACTTATCTACCTACATATCTACTCTGTCTACCTATATATCTACTTAGTCTACCTACATATCTACTTATCTACCTATATATCTACTATATATGCTCATTAACACGAATTTCAAGGGATCGAAAAAATTAGAGTTCGTGTTATCAAAATTCGTGTCATCCGATTATTATAAATGACCGTATTACAGCAACCCCTTGCCGGGAGCCAAGTTTTGTTCGTATTATGACGAAATACGTATTAAGCAAGTTCGTGCTAACAAGGGTTTAATGTATTATATTTGTATTATATATCTATTATATTTCTATACTAACGAAAGTTACTCAATTTATCAATGAACCGTTTATTTCAGAAATCTGACAAACGTCAAAATCTAAGAAAACGCTTTAGCGGCGGAATATTGTAGACACAACATTTAGGGTATATTTACGTGAAAAATATTCATTTATCAACTGCTTTAAAATTATAAAAAATATTTTCAAATCAGAAAAGCTGGGATATTTCTCAGTTTTCTCAAAATAAGGAATTTGGCGATTGACAGTTTCTGAAATAAACGATTCAGTTATATACATTATACATTCTAACTACAGGAGTCAACGAATAAAAATACTTTCACATTTAGCATAAATAAAAATTCTTTTTAAGAAAACATCAAGTCGGTAAGACAATATGCCAGTAGCCTCCCCCTCCCCCGTCCCCTCGCTCACCTCAAAAATTATCTGGTAGCTCTCTTGATCTGCAACAAATTTAAATCAATTTCCACTCATTCTCAAATTACGCAAATATTAAGCGATAACGAAGCAGGAAACAAATTCCGATTAAGCCGCACACGAATACGTTTTCTCCATCACAAATTCGTTGCGTTGTTGGGCGTTGCAAACATCTAGGTGAGAGGACGGGGCCGACAGGTACTCGTAGTATGACTGCTTGCACGTTAGCTTCCGTCCTACGGGTACCCGGGATTAACACCACGTCCCTCCACGTGGCTTACAGGGGTTTTCACTTTTGTTTTTATTTTTTGAATAAACTACATAATTTTCCTACTTAGATCCTTTTGTTTTATTCGTCAAAAAACTCAATTGAGCGTCATGAGCACAAATAATGAATAAATTGAATTCGGTAAGTATAAATTAGGAATGGATCGGTGTTCATGAAGGAGCGGTAAGTGGAATTTGTGGTGGTGAAAACGCATTCGTGTGCGTATTACTCGGAGTTTGTTTCTTGCCTCGCTATCGCTTTATATTTGCGTAATTTGAGAATGAGTGGAAATTGGTTCAAATTTGCTGCAGATCAAGAGAGCTACCAGAGCAGTTTCTTAGTCATGAATTACAGAATTATTACTCGTATTTCATTTCATGTAGTTACATTAAAATTCAATGAAACGATAAGTATTCTCATTCAGTGGGTAGAAATTGATACGTAGTTCTTTCATAACAAAGAGGCAAACTGAAGTTAGTTGCTTTTAATTCGTATACTGCTTAAAATGGGGAAATGCACAGAAAGTGTTTAATTAATCTTATAAACAAGAGCAAATGAACACCCTGGGGCAATAACATGCCATGCCACATTTATGATTAAATTGAGATATTGGTGCTTTTCGATGCCTCATATATGTATCTAGATATTGGGTTTTTATTTTAAAGGTTTGCCGCAAGATGTCAGTACAATTCATAAGTGAATGGCTTTATTCCAATGTGTAGAATGCAATGTCTAAACCATTACTCTCCTTTTCTTCAAAGGAGAACTTTACACCAAGTGTCAGTTCCGAGGTCTTCAAATATATCTACAATACCTTCGTCAATGAGTGTTGGAAATACTTAATCAAAATGCGTGCAAATGACGATAAGGAGATCACATTCACGGTTAGGAATATTTTATTTTACTGAAAATTATCTAAAACTTTAGAGTTTAAATAATTTTCGTAAGCATTATGAACGGGGACATTAAATATTATTGTGTACAGTGACCTGGATGAAAAGTATACTCAAATACCGATATTAACATTCAACGCAAATGCTAAGAAAATACGTCATTACTCAATTTTGCGTAAAGTCGACCAATTCCGCGATTACATGAATTGTTGACATCTTTTGTAATTATTAAAAATAATAAGAATTTTCATTTAATACCTTTACTGATTTTTCAACGGGAACTGACTAGTGTTTTAGCCACTTTTGTCTTCTCATTCCACAAACATTTCCCGTAAACCTAAAGTTCCATAATAATGTCTTTCGACTATTTCAATCTTTTCTTCAGTGTTAAAAGTATAGGCAACATCAAAAATGTGTCGCATACATTTAAGAACTCTTATCAAAAGTTTGAATAATTGTACCTTTACCAACACTTTGGCCGGCAGCATTTTACATACAGGAGGCGCTGGCGGGCAGAGCCAGGCAGTAGGCGCATGGCTGGTGGCCCCGCCCACCCCCTCCCCACCCCGACGCCTAATTTAAGGCTCTTCGAATTTATGCCTGGTACACGGCGCGCGCCTTTTATTTTTCCGTTCATTTCCCCAATTTTTTTTTCGCCCAACCGTGCGTCCCAGTATGCAGGAGAACGCGCTTTTGGAATCTGGAATTCAGCACCACTTGCTACTTTCATGCTTTTTAAATTTTATTATTGAACAACAGAATGTTCCGGTTTGGATTATTTTTGTTTGATTTGTCGGAAAAACGTTGTTGGGCGTCATATGAATAAATAATGTAAACTTGAATAATCGACCTGTATCAAACAGGAACTGATTGGTGTTCATGGCAATGTGATAAGCGATCACAAATGAAGAAAAGTTCTGAACAAAAATGATTGTGGCCTCCAGATTAGCGTGATTGAACATATTCCCAAGATTAAGGATATCAGGACTTTGGTGAGTGTGTTAAAGATACATTTATATTCGGTTTTCTGTTATTGTATCATTAACCAATGCAAAACATTGTCTGTGAGTTTTGGATATAGTTTAAAAAATCCTTTGCTACAGATACCAAATTTCAATAACTGCTTTCATTAAAAACCCATTGATTTTCCGGTTTCTTAACTTCGATCTTTCAACGAACATTTCTGTAACATAGGGACTTGAAAATTTTGAAATGAAACCCCATACCTTACGTAATATAACTTTTTAGTTCCATAAACATGTGTAATTAAATGTATACTTTCGTTCTACTTGTCATATGTTTTATTTTTTTCGTTATAAAATATGTCATATGAATTTTAAAAGTTAAAAGAAAAAGGGGGCCGAAAAATGAAATAGGCTTCTCTTGTTCTAGACTCCTATGCCGATTGGTATCCAACAGCAATTCAAAGTCAAAAACCTGGCAACCGCTGGCGACCGCATCGTTCTTCAGAAATAATCCTCCCGAGCCAGCACTAAATTCCGTCCTAACAGGTGTGCGGATCTGTGTATTTTTCTTTACTATCACTGCTGTAAAACAATAGCAAGCGGAGGCCGGATGGGGGCCGATGTGGGTGGGGCCGGGAGAGGGGCGGGGGAGGGGGAGGAAGGTCCCGAGAGGGCATAATGGGCGTGCAACATCTGCGCGCCGCTCCGGTCGACGGCTGCAAACAGATCGTGTTTTGTTACTGCCCCGCGCCGCTCCTGGCGCCGACGCGCGTCACCGGGTCAAATTCGCTCCCGCGGATTCGCGTTTTGGCCGCACGCGCCGCGAGAGCAAGGTGTTGTCAATGGACACCGAAATCGCAGGGACCGGCCTAGAAAATATTTTGGAGAGAGCCAAATTAAGAAATTTTAGAAAAATAAATCAATTAAAATTAAGGAAAATAAATAAATGGAATTTATTTATTAATATAACGAAATTTTAACACATTGCTTTCAATTACTTTGAATTTGCACGAGAAAATTTATCCCCAAATTATCCAAACATAATTTTTAACAATTTTCCAATAACAATATATAAAATGAAATGTAAAAGCTACAATTAGAACCCATTTTCTGCGTTCAGAAAAAATGTTTTGTAAATCTGTACATTTTTAGGGGGGCTATGCCCCCCAATTGGAACCGTCCTCGCAAAATCAAAATTTGGGACCGTTTCGTTTCAAAATCAGTAATTTGAGCCGTTCTCGCTAAATCGAAATTTGGAACCGTTTCGTTTACTTCTTAAGCAATTTTCAATTTTCTTCTTTAAGGAAAGCACTCAAATATACCAATGTAAAGGCCAGGATAATTTTTGTTCAACAATTTTTTTTCTGATTACTTATCATTTTTCAGAAACAACGACATGTTTCTAGTTCATAGTAGGGAATAAGAAATAGTCAATATGATGCTCAAAGCAGCTTTTTGCAGTTGAATTGGTGCAATTTGGCCAATTACTCTACCAAACCAAACGGCTGAAATGATGTGTCTGGGCCAATGCCGATGAACTTTACCGCCGCGGGTTTGCAATTTGTCTGCATGCATTCAAAGGTCTAGTAGCAACGAAATCTGAAGTAGGTGTTTTCATAGAAAACATGGCGAAATAATTATTAACTGATTATTGACAATGCGTTTGCAGTCTGCCCGGACGATGAAATGTCCTCCCCACATATAGTTGTACACGTAACAACTTGTAACAGTGATCTCGGAAAATCCCCAAATCATATCAAATGTATTGCACAACAGACCGTCCAACTTAATTTCTAGAGGCGAATTAATTAAAAACGTTCGCACAGTTCTGATTTGCCTTGCTTTCAAATTGTAAGGTATTATGAGGAGTACGCTGAAAACGCTTGATATTAAATGCTTATCTATCACTCTAGCAGACTTTTATTAATTTAATCCTCTTATATTTTACAGTGTACATTTTTACATTGCAAATATTTAACTTGAGTTCACCCAATAGTAGACTTCTTAACGTTACCGATGAGAACATAACTAGATATTGGTTTAATATTTATACGACTTGTGATTCTCCCTCACGGATACACATAAGTACAGACATATGCGGTTGTAGACTGATAAATCAAAGCAATATTTAAAAATCAATATTAATTAGCTTCATGTGGCTCAGGACAGGAAATATGTAAAACTTTAATCGCAAAAATTATCATACTCTTGTATATTTCAATTTTCAATGTCACATTCATTAACAACAGAGTATTATAAACTTATTTGGGGCATTCTGAATATCCGTACAGTATGTATTTACAAGCCTATTGGGCTTGGAAACCAGCGGCTTTTATGTGGTTTTGACTGCATCTAAGATCTGTTGTTTAACCTCTCAAGTCACATGGCAAACGAAACTCAAAACTACAGAGAAGGGAAGGATTTTCTTTCCAAGTCTACCACACGATCCCCTGAACACGCTGAACCTTGAGAGATCGTGCTCCCGAGTACAGACTAATTATTACCTACTTTCGATTCTGAAATGCACACTCGTGGCCGTTAATTTCTATTTTTGTCACGAGAACTGGACCAAGGAGCCTCTCACTAAAATTAAGACCGTAAATTAAATCACAAATTAACTCCAGCGCGGTATTGTGTAGTAGGTCTGCCTACTATACGGCGGAGTTAATAGAGCAGAAAGCACGCCATATGGTCTAATAGGAGTATTAAAGCACAGATAACCACCTATTTGAGAATAGCTTCGTCATGACAAAGCTGGAGCAGCTATTGATAGAGTGGGTTGTGGTTTTCTGAGAATCGGGTAATGGTAGGCCTATTGTTTCGTGTAGTTAAGAGGCGATTCATGACATCAAAGCTAAGATTGTGCACAGGAAAAGGGAATACAAGTTATAGGCAGACACATTCGATTGTAATTTCAGGGCTGATCAGAATTTCATAACGAATCCATGAAATAAATACACACTTCCTAACGTATTTATGTTTTGTGTACAGAGGAGTCGAAAGGTATGTTTATTGGAGTCACATGAATAATAATTGTGATGTGAAACAACTGAAGATATTCACATTCACATTATTTAATTAACTGTGTATTTGTATCACATTGTTTGATAATAATACACAATCAATTATACATTAAAATGTTAAGAACCGTGTTTAAATTTTGAATAAAAAATATATTTCTGTGCGAATAAAAAATATATTTCTGTGCAAATAAAAAATATATTTCTGTGCAAATAAAAAGGTGTAATCTGGATCTAAAAATAAATATGTATCTCCGCTTAATACTTAATAAATTTAATACAATGATCATATTATAATTTTCAATAGATTCTCGCGTTTGTAGACAATTTAATCAATTCACGTAATAGGAAATAAGTAAATGACATTGATAACATTCTGTTTTTCTAAATACTGTTCAGAAAATATATTCATGTTCATTCCATCAGCTCCTCAATTTTCGTCCTTATTTTGTGTATCTCTCAGTACGTGAACGTGGTAAATCAATTCAGTTTCTTTCACACATTCTAACAATCTATATTATTCTACACTATTAACTATATTGAACATCCGTGTCCTTTTTGCTTATATGTATGTAACATGAAACAGTTCAGTTGAACTGTAGTTGAACACATTAAATCATCCTTAGCGTGCATCCAATTACCAAGATCTATTCTAAGTCAACAAAAATAAAATTCACAGTCGAAAGTAACAATATTTTAATTAGGCATGTGACTTCCAATGGAGTTATACATATTAATTGATACACAATTCCCCATCAAAAAAAAGACGGAACCAATGCTATTGAAATTGCTGATAGCTTTAATTCATATCCATCGATGTTTTATTTCGACTAATTCATCAGTTATTTAATTCACATGCATTATAAAACTGTACTAACAAGGAAAAGAGTACGTAGTTTGTTGAAAGGACGGCGTCGTAAATGGCAATTGTCTGATGTTATCAAGAAAACGCATCTATGTAAACATTCACTTTTGTTTACAAACATATTTCGGGAGTATTAATAAAGCATTATTTAGAACGATCAATCTAGAGTTACTTCAATTTCTATTTGCTGACGAACACTTTTCATCGTTAATAACTAAGTAATCATTAAACTGTTTCAACGGAAAAGAGAACACTAGCTTCTTTTAGCGTTTTTTGATTTGTAAACTGTACACATTTTACTGTTGCAGGAAAGTCAAACGACTGTAGCGTCAAATTGACGGTAATACTCAAGTCATATGAATAAACAAGAATTAAACCAAATTATGTATTTCAATTGACCGAAAATTAGTAAACAAGTCTACAATGCAACCTTGTAAATGAAGTCCACATTATAACTACCATATTGATTCATGGTATACCAAAGTTTTTTGACAGCACAGGTAAAACATAATTTCAAAACCAAATTTCTTGAATTGACGTATTAATGCAAATAAAACATGTAGGTATTCTCCAGTAAATTATCAGAAATATGTTCCATATTAATCGCGTAACACAATTTTAAAAATTAACACTACTGAAAACTTGATGAGGAGAAAAATAGTAATTTCGTCATAGTGAAGTGTCAAAAATAGCAAAGTGTAGGAATGTAGTTTGAAATTGCGTTTCGAATATAGTTTTGATTTATGTTTTGTTTGAAAACTGAAAAGTTAGCAGCCAAGCAGTTTAAGCAAACAAAACGTTGACAGTAAAGTCTGTCAAGAAGAGAAAACTATCATATTGTCGAAATATTGTAGAAAAAGATTTGGTTTGCTAAAAACACAAATGTGTCAAGCATATGTATGCTTCTGTGAATAATGCTTGTAATTAAATGTCAACGAACGAGCATTAGGCGCAAAAGTATCATTTGACAATAAAGTAAATACGGTGATGAACAGACGACAGAAACGTAAACACACTGTAGTTGTTGTTGCACTGGAGTTGAGGTATTTAAACGTCCACTGTCGCAGCTCGCGCGTGCCCGCGGGTGCCACGGGGGTACTCACCTAGCGAGGGCAGGCCGAGGGCGTGCGAGGAGCGTGCGAGGGCGTTGGGCGAGGTGGGCGGCGGGGCGACGGCGGCGGCAGGGCGGCACGGCGCGGGCACGGGCCGGCCGGCGGCAGCGGGGTCCGCGCGGAGGCCGGGCGGCGGCGCGAGCGGCAGCACGCCGGCGGGTCCCGGGGCGGCGTTGGCGGCGGCGGCGGCCGGCGGCGCGGCGGGCGCCGACGTCGCGGGCGCCGGCGGGGGCGGCGTCGACCGCGCCATGATCGCCGCGATGGAAAAGTCCGTAGCGCGCGGCTTCACCGTGGGCACCACCAACATCGCGGGGCCGTCGTCTTGCATGGTGGCCAGCAACATCACTGGGTGTGGGCGGCGCGGCGGCGACGGCGGCGGCCGCGCGGTGGCAGACGGCGGGCGTCCACAAGACGGGCGTCGACCTGCACCTCTCTCTCTCTCTCTCTCCCTCTCCCCCTGTCTGTCTCTCTCACTCCCACAAGTGCCTCGTCCGGTGATTTATCTCCGACCAAGTATCACTTGACACCCCGGATTTATTGACACTCTCAGCTGAGCCATGTCCTACACCTCCGCCGAGCGAGCGGGCGCTGCCGGGCCGAACATCTCGCGTGGACGGGCCGACCGGCGTGCACTGACTGGGCGCTCGGCGGGCAAAGAGCGCTGCCCGGGACGGCCGCCAGATGGCAGGCCGCTCGCGCCCGCGGCGCCGGCGGCGGCGGCGGCGGCCCCCCCACTCCGCGGCCGGCCGCGCGGCGGCGGGAGGCGGGGCGCGCGCACGGGAGGGCGCTCTGATTGACAAATAATGCGGCGCGGAGTGGGGGGTTGCGCGCGCGCCGATGGGCGGGGAGGGGGGCGGCCGGCCGCGCGCCGCGCGTAATTTACGTCGGCGGCGGCGGAGGTGGCGCGGCGCGCGGCGGGGAGGGCGTGGTCTGAGCGCGGCCAGCGCATTGGCGGCGCGCGGCTGCGGCGCGTGCTCGTGGGAGGGACGTTTGAACGCGCTGCCGGGCGCGACGGCCGGGCCGCGCGGCGCCGCGCTGGCCCGCGGCCCGCGGCCCGCCGCGCCGCCCGCCGTGAGCTGCGGCAGGCCTCGAGCCATGAGCGCCCGCGGGCGCGCGGCTGCAGCCGTTTTGAAGGAAAGTTTTGAAAATTGCCTTCTGAAAAAATAGTAACAAGCTGATATTATGATACAGGGAGTGTCAATAATGCGGACGTCAAAAATCCAAATCAACCATAACCCAGATTCAATTCTGATGAGAAAAAGCACATACAGTGAATATAATATTTTGTTTTATTAACTCAGATGCTCTATGATTTACTGTAGGTATCACAATATTTTTGTTACTGTGTTCTAATCCATAAGCTTTTTTTGTTATAGGTTTACATTCACATGCAATTCATAAAATATGTCAGTCTGAACTTGGAATAATGTGGATCTGTGGAGCCGCTAAAGCCATTACAATGTTTAAAAATCGTCTTCTGAAAAAAGAGTAACATGCTAATATTATGTTATTATCGAAAATTCTGACAATATGATGATTCGGAGGAAGTCCGGGCCCAATTAATCTGGATTAACGACAGGCGCACGGGTAGGGCTGGTGGTGCCATCACAAAGGAAAGACTTAAAAGGCAAATTTTGAAAAGAAAAAATAGTAATCTGCTAATATTGTCTTAGTGAACGTCATAGTGAATGGGAATATGTGTGATTTCCAGGAGATTTGATGTTTATTAAAAACAATTCTCATTGATGCTGACTTTAAAATGTATTTTTATTTATTTATTTATAATTATTTGTATTTTAACTAATTTTGATGACTTTCGTTACTATAGAAAATTAGAAAGAACTATATTGATGAATATGTGTTACTGACTTCTTGATGGATGTCTGAAGTCTCATGGACTTTATGTGAGTCATTGCATATTGTTAATAAATTTTCCAACTGAAATGTGTGTTTCCCTCTTACATCTGTCTCTGTGCTTGGAAATAGGCCGAAACGAAAAACTAGAAAATGAGAATCTGCTTAGTGTTTCACGATATTATTTCCTCTTTACGACGAATTGAAACTGAAACCCTTTCTAAAACGGGCAAAATTGTATTTTTATTCAATTCATTGAATATTATTTTAAGAGAAGAATATATTACATAAGATACAAGACTCCATTTACATGACTTGAAGATGAAAGAACTCTGTCCATTTAATTGAATTATAGATTTCACTTATATATTTTTTCATTTCATAGATTTCATTATAGAATGAGCAGGAAATCAGCTTTCTGATTTCCTGCTCATTCATTTCTATATCTATTTCAAAGATCATTTGTATTTGTATGGATTATTTTTTAATAAAATATAAAGTTAAGCATTATGAAATAGACTTGTGAAATAAAATAAGTGTAAAAAGTTAGAGACCGATGAAAATGTTTTAATATTTTTAATCGCGGAGAAGAATTTCATGTACTTATTGTGTGTTATGTATTTTAATTCTACTTTTTAAAAGAAAAAAAATGACGCAAAATAAGAGCAACGCAAATAAATTTATAAATTCCATTTTTATTACTTTTAAGTTAGTGGATGGTCGGGTAAAAACCTATTATTATTAGGCTACCTAGATTTTGTGCTTAATAACTCTATTGAAGGAGGATTTTGGTTGTTTTTCGAATTTAATGAAATATAATTTGCGCGAATTAGACAATACTTTATAATTCAATGTATTTGTTATGAAATGCGATGATAAATTTCTTTTTATGCAATATTTTAAAAGTAATAATGTGTATTGTTGGTGTTAGTTGGACTCAGTTGAAAGACAAATAATAAAAAATTTAAGGTTTAAGTATAAATTTGAGCGTTTAATTAATTTTGAACATAAGAGAACAAACTACATATTGGCTTTTAATTGTGAGTTGAGGATACTTTTTCCTGCCAAATATTTTCTCATTGAATCAGATGTATAGTTTTAAACGTTGATGGGTATTTACTTATTGTTAACATTGTAGAGTGCCTTTCTTCTGTCACCTCGCAAGCTGCGTTACGTAGATGAAATTCGAAAGTTGATTTACTTGTAAGCAGGATGCAACACCAAGTACTTAGTTAAATATCTCTTTGACAATCCAGTTATTCGTGAATACCGAAAATTATCTTCGAGTTAGATTAGATCATTATCTAACACAAAACAACAAAATAATTTTGCAACAAATCCAATGTAGTACAAACGTTTTAAATTTGACAATAAATCTGAACACTCTTTGGAAAATACTTTTAAAGTCAAAGCAACAAACTAAGGAAAGAATGCAAAAACGGAGAAAATCTGCTTTTTCGAAATAATGCTGGTGGTAAATTTTAAACATAAAAAAATAAGCAAATAATGAAAAATGTAGTTACGTGAGAAATATTCTCAAAAAAATGAAATTTAGGTGTTTGTATTCGTACTTTTTTTACATTGTTCGCGGCGTATTTATTAAAATAAACAAAGTAGTTGAATTTCATTCAGTCAGAGATAAATATTGGTTCAAAACTTGAATCTTGTAGAACCCTTTGAAGTATAGGGGTCTCGGGACTCTTTACAATTCCAGTTTTCTCTCCCCACCCTCATCTGGCTCACATATTATTCGTCCAAAAGGGTAGAGAGCCTAGTTCTGCCCCAACGGTGGAGCCAGGTGATTGGGTGCTGCTTTCGGGAGGCAGGGACTGGAAACTGAATAGACCGAAGAAACATTCACACTTTGTGTGGCGAAACTTGTCATCAGAAAGATCCCACATCCTAGAATAATGACGTACTGAAAGATCTTTTGTAGCGCGCATAGTAACAACAATTTGGACTGCGTTATATCAACTACCCTAATACTATTTACACTATGCACATTGTGATTTCGCAATTAAACAACTTTCTGACAGAAAATTCTAAGTCTTTCTTTTCATATTGTTAGACACGTTTTTGAATAAAAGAATAACGTTTCTGAGATTCAAACAATTTACCGACCATATTTTTCTTGTAGTGTACTACGGCTGGACAAAGAAATGTCTATCTAATATCGAACCCCCAACAAAATATTTATCCGTAGGCCCATGTAGTTTTTTGAAATGATGCGTGTAATCATAATAATAATTATAATAATGATAATAATAATAATAATATAATTTCATTTCCTGGTTTCTTTAATTTCGTATATATTTTCGTGTTTACTTTTTTTCTTGGTTTACAATATCAAATTCGTTATGCGAAACTCAAAAGACGTTTAGAACGCTCTTCGTAAATAGATAACATACCTCAAATTGACCAATTTTGAATTTGTATTATTGTTTATAACTTTATTTCCAAACCCCCTATTTGATTAAATAGTGGCCAATTGGAAGTGTTTATGATACATGAGGCAACACAATATCTAGTTCTTATTATATTATTGCAGATCAAATGTTATTAAGATATTTTTAATTCATTCTTTAAAATTAAGAAGAAAGTAAATAAATTATCTTCGTTCTCCTGTCCGCTCTAGAAGTCATAAACACCACGTATTGCAAGTTCGACGTAAGAGGAGAGTGTCTCCATTTTTTTAAATATAATTTTATAATTTTTATACCCCTCTCATGGCTCATGAACAGGTCTCTAGCTTTCTGTTCGGCCGTCCAAGGTTAGATTCTCGGCCAGGGTAAAAATTAAGCTCTATATTTCTAATACAAATCGTCTCAGTTTCTGTAGCCTGTGTGACGAAAGAAAAAGCTCAGTCAGGCCAAGTAAGTTGGGTACGGTGATGGAATACGTGATGCTCACCGCATAACTCCCTTTAGGTGGCTCCGCATATTCGGCTTCGCCGAGCAGCGAGCTACTGGCTCGCCCAATTCCCGAACAGCTGATGTGTTCGGCAAATGTTCGCTTCCTTTGATGTGTCCAAAAGACCAACACGCAGTGGGTAGGGCGAGCACCGAAAGTTTGTCCCTCGGCAAATAGCAAGCAAGTCATCCACACTAATCGGGATTCGGCGAGCGGTTGTTCGCTGTTGACCAAATAACAAATATATAGAGCCGCCTTTACATAGAGACATGGATAAAAAATAAAAAAATCAGGGCACAGGCCTGGGAACACCACTAGGCTGTCAAAAATTGATCAGGCTTTAAAATGACATATGTGATTTGTATATTTATTGGATTTTTTGAGAAATATACAAGTCTACTAAGAAAATACTTTTTGACTCCATCATACAAAGTATAACACCTGAATGGACTCAGAAACATGGGGAACATTAAGGAAAAGAGAAAGAGAAAAATTAATGAGTCTACAAATGTATTTTTTGAGAAGAAGTTGTGAAGCATCTAAAATGGAACATATTAGAAATGAAGAAATTATTAAGCTAATGTAGGTTCAAAAATCAATCATTAGATGAATTGGAAACACCAAGGCTGAAATGGTTCGGTCATGTAAAAAGGCTTCATTGTAGGAGATGGCCCAGAAAGATTAGTGAGTGGTCTCCTTTAGTCAGAAGAAAAAGAGGTAGACCCAGAGAGGAATGGCAAAATCAGATTTTTAAAGACATGCAAAGAAGAGGTCTATAAGAGAATGACTGGAATGAAAGAGGGATATTGAGATTGGGATGCAAGAAACGGCCGCAAGAGCTGTAAAATATTCGCAAGAAGAAGAAGAATTTGTATATGTATACTGTTTTGTGGTTGAAGTGGACAGTACTAAGACAGTGAACACTAACAAGCTCAGTACCCCATTTCGTACAACTACTTAACTGGAACGTGGCAATTAAAACAGGTAAGCCTTACATGTTCAAGGATTGATTGATTAATGTTTAAGGACGCGTCAACGGCTAAGATCATTTGTCCCGAAAGTGTAGTTCATGTTTTATCAAGTGAGGTTCGATGATATTCCCTCTGTAGATGGCGAGATCCGGCGTCGACCTACTCAATAATTTGCAGGGTGTTCCTCTACTAGGTATCTCTCACCAGCGAGGCACCGCCCCAGCCCGGACAAGCTCTGTGCCTCGTATTGGTCTCCCGACGCGTGTGGTAATGTAGTGCATGTAAATACGGGGTAAGGATAGGACAGGGAAGGGGAAGGAAAGATAGCGCGCGGCCCTTTACCCGTTTGTTATGGTTCTTTTCTGATATTCCCCTAGTTCTTGGCAGAAACCATGAAAAACTATTGATCTGAGCAACCGGCCGCTAGAATTCTCCTCCAGACAGCGGCTGAATTCGACCTAGCTATGTAGGTAGAGTCCAAAAACAGCCACCATCGGGTCTCGAACCCTAGAACCTCATGATCAGAGTCACTGCAGTGACATTAGTTGATGCTCTGAGTCACCTATGCCCGTGCACGAATTCATTAAAGGAATCGCGGTGTTTAACTTTGTCGAAGTACTCTCATAGATCCGATCGGGCAAGATTATAGTGTACGTTTTCCTTGCAATGTCCCAGTATATGTTGCTGTGTGACGAGGAGAAATTTCACTTTTCAGATTGAGAAGACCAGAACATGGAGTAGGAATATCTTCATGCTAACCACACGTACCCCGCAACCTATGGCCATAAGGCTTGGGATGCCGCTGGTAGGCCTAGACTTTGCCAGAGGTTGTTGCGCCGAAAGACAGACAGACTCTCATAGATCATAATTTATTATATCTGAAATAATAATTGAAAATTGGTATTTGAATCAGCTGTTACAGTTAGAATTTCACGTGATGAGAATGTTATCGCTAGGTATTAATATAATAGTATCGCTACATAACTGTAGTTGTTTCACATTTGTTGATAGTGCATCTAGAAAATGCAGTTAGAATCCATTCCCAAATCTGCCTCTCTGTATTAATGCTTCGTTGCAAGCTCAACTCATCAAATGTGAGTTCTTGACCATCTGCCTATAACTTTTGTTTGCTTGATCTCCTCAGGTTGGTGATAGTACTTGTATTGATTTAGAATGCAGCTGTCATAACTTTTGAAAGACAACCTTCAGCGAGTTCGTTACCCCATCTCATTTGAAGCCCAGAGTGCTTACAAAAGAATACGCTTATTTCAACAAGGCCGTGAACAAGTAGACACCGGAAATTTCCTCGGGAGGCAAAAGGACTTCTATAGAAGGATAAAAGAAGGAAATAGAGAAACGAACAACTTGTCAGAGAAATCCACGATTGGAGAGATCTGGAGTGAAATGTGGTCGACCGAATAAAATCAATTTTTTGTCCACGTATCGTGCTACAATTAGGATTATGTAGCATTTCACCAACAGCATGTCAAAAGCATGCCAAATCAGTAAAATATTTGAAGAAAATCAAACTTTTTTTCCGTTGAGGAACATTAGGTGTAAAGTTTTACCTCTTTAATATACTTCATACATTTAAGAACCAATTATTTTAATACTATTTTTTCGTTAAGATGTTCTTTATAAAACATTATTATTATTATTATTATTATTATTATTATTATCCCGTTATATAAACAATTATTACTAATGTTCTCTCGTATGATAATCTCCTTGTTCAAAAATTCGATTCTCGCATCTATCGATGCCCAGACCCCTCGCCTCCGACGTGACACTGAATTCATTACATTATACATTAATAAAATAATAAAAATTGTATGTTATAATTATTTCACAATTATGTTACAATTACATTACAATACAATAAAATACAATTAGAATACAAGTGTTACAATTTTGGTACAAATATTTTTATAATTATTTCTAATTGTTCTCAGTAAATATTGAATAATTGTTTTGTTCTAGCAAAAGGTTCTAGTAAAAAGTTTTCTCGCACAAATATTGTCAATTGTAAAGGGCCACTGCGCATTGTCATTCGAATATATCGTAAAATTTCAATAAACGCTTATGTATGTTTATATTAGAAACAGTTTTTCATGGGATTCTCTTGTATTTATTGTGTTATTATCTGTAATCTGCGTGGGACGGACCCCTAAACATTATTAATACGTTAACTGCAAGATGGTTCTAAATCATTAAAGATGTATATTATGATGATTTGTCAAGCCACTGCTTTCAATTTCAATTAATAAGAGATACGTAATGCAAATATCTATGGGTTAACTTCAACTCGAGCAACATTTCGTCACACTTCATAATGGATTATGATACTTGCATTGACTTCGTTAGGGTAATAGAATGAACGATTGCAATTGATCATGTGAAGATCATAGAACCCAAGTGTTGATCCAGACTCATATTTACGTACTAGGATTGATTTAGTCTGGTGTAACATGTTAATAAATGTCTGAATTTATATGAAACTCGCCCACTAAAGAACTGATTCGCCGTTTACCTTCGAAGAGTCCTTTTTTACCACCCAATATTTTTCCACATCCTATTATAACAAAAAACTCCAGCTGAATAAAACATAACTTCCTTACAAACGCTTTCGATGCCAGCTGCACCCGCCTGTCCAGTTCAAGTTGCAGGCCTTTGACGAAGATACGATAGTAGATACGAAGCCCTCTAACCGAGTATACTAATATGAAGTCAAACCCGAGACGTATCTGAACTTTCGATCGAGGCGTCTAACTGTTCAGAAGGGAGACGGCTTGTGTGAAGTGAAGTGCTTCTGATGGTATTGTCGAGTGACCGATGGGAGGTCTCCGATGCTACTAGAATTACGTTCGATTATAGTGGAAGAAGTCCGTTTCGGAAGGTAATTTAATACGGCTCTATTACGAGCTTTCACTTTGAATTATATGGAATGCGACGGAAATTCCAATTAATTTACGGAATTTGTGGAGGAATTGCTTTTATATTCGTAGGTTTTTTGACTTACTTTCACCGAGGTTGAATGTTTGTTTGCTCTTTTGGTCTTCCTGTTTATGCGTTTTTAACACAGTTCATCCTTTGACATAACCTACTGTTGCTTCTCTTTTGACGCTCATAATGAATAGCAACTCACTACGCTATGAACTGAAACAGGCAAGTGACAGTGCTATTGCCTTCAGTGTTACTTCCACGGTATCGTTCATTTTGAATTAAATAATATTGAAAATATTTAATTTTAATTGAAAATATTTAATTTTCTTACATATTAGTGTTATTGCCTCAATTGAATTTGATTATAGGAGCTCTCGAAAGCCAAGGAGATTAAGAGCGTGTACTAACAATTAAGCATCTCAGCCCGAAGATTTGCAGGTTCGAAACCCATACGAGACGGAAATCATAGGCATTGTAAGAGGCATGACTCGCTTTCCGTGTGTCTGTTGTTGCGTTTCGTCAGTGGCCTGAAATGCTTAGCCCACTTACAGTTGCAGTACCTCAAACAACCTTTTCAATTTCCACAAACCCAGAAAAGTTAAAGAGACCACAACCAATGAATTTGTTTCTTCAATCACACTCCGTGAGGAAATGACAGAACATTTGCAGATCGAGACATACAAAGAAATGTTGAAACCATAAGTAATAGTCTGTATGTAGCTCTTCAAAATCCTTTTTATGTGAGAGCATACATATTTTTGGAACCCAATCCGCGCTATTTCAAATATTTTGAAGATAGAACGTAATTTAATAGGTGTTTCTTAATAAGGTTTTGAATTCTGTAAAAGCGGCCATTCACAGTGCCATTCATGATTGTGGTAGAGGGAACCCAACCATTAGGCGACACTCTTGTGAATGAGATGCTTTAGAACTAAAGGCACTTCAAGAATTCAGCAAGTCATGAACGAGCAAACTGGTGAGTCATCGTACGGAAGAGAAATTCCTCAATTTATGTTCCTTTTGAGAAAATGACTACAAATATTGCTGACTACAATTACCAATTATACGTTTTATCAGAGTCGCATCAATACCGCCCTTGTCTTCTGATGTGAAAGAGTGCACTGTAACACAAAATAATCGCTTTTAAATAAAAGCTTAATTTGTTCCTGTCCAGGCAAACTCTAGTGATGTGCGATATTTTTTTCTTTTTTTGGTAGGCGTACTAGCTTCAAGCATTATTTTTAATAATTGTGCACCCTATGAAATTGGCTTTTAATGTTTGTTTTTAATATTTCGTAGATTTATTGAAGAAAATTGGCTTAACTACTAAAACATTTTTGATACAAATTTATCTTTAGAGAGTTTCATCAGAATTCATAACAAGGTACCCAAATCTTTTTTAATCGCGGACATATTTAGCTAAAATTATGAACATTGAATTGTCTGACCCCTCACAAAAGTGTACATCACCTACTCATAATATTAACTCGATGTAATTTTTCAGTAGTTATAAAAAAATGGTACGGCAAATGGAATGTTTTGCAAAATTTAATATCGAAACACATGCTAGCAACAATTAAAGCAAAAACATATGAGGAGTGTTTTTATTTGTATTTCAAATGCAGTACACAAATGAAAATCACTTTATTAATTATATATATAATCGAAGGGCCGATGCAACACCCCCTGGATATAGAAAGCCTCCACACAGATTTGTGACGTCATGAAAGGTAGTCCGACCGAACAGCTGCGCAGATCGCAGTTATACTAGAAACCCTTACTTCGCTTGCAATTACTATTCTTGAAATGTATTACAAAAGATATGTTCATATTTAATGTTCACATCAGTGAAATTGTATACTATATTTGTTTCATGAATCCATAAGAAATTCGTGTGAATGCATTTACCTTCAAGTTCTTAAGAGTGATACGAACATATTTTTCAGATACTTTACACCCCCAAGCATTTAGCATTATTACAAGGAATATAGTGAAAACATAATAAAGTAGTAAGTTATATATAAATCGTAATATATGTGCAAAAGGTCCAGTCACATTTATTAATACATTAACACATGTAGGTACAATATTATCAAATTATAAATTCTCCAGTCAGATTTTTCAACTTTCTTTCAGCAATTTTACAAAATATTTGGTCTTGATCTTCTTGCAATATTTTAAAAAAATGTATTCATTGCTGTCAACATCTTAATTATGTGTTCTAAATAATGTTCACTAGGACAAATACCAACAAAAGCACGCATTCATTTGCAAGCTTTTCATGCTAAGAAAGCAATCTCTAACCACATTGGTACAAGCTACCACATTCACAGCCACTACATGCTGGGCATTTCAACTTCTACATCAATCTAATCTCTCAATTAAATTAAAATTTAGTCAGGTGATGAAACTGAAATTAAAAGGCAGAAACATACTGTATAATTAAGATGGAAATAAAATTGATTTTATGGACAAGAATTAGTTATATTTTTCAAAAAAAAAATTGAAATAACTTTTATTTTCAATATTTGATGTAGGCTCCTCATCGTAATTGTTCGCCTCATCGTAATGCCATCTTTAGTGCTACAAAATAATGATAATAATAATAATAATAATAATATATCTAAATTACAAAAAATTTAAAACTTTTAAAGAATTAAAAACTTTCAAGAATTGGATTTTAAAGAGATGTAAAATGTGAAATGGACATATAGATTTTTTAAAAATGACAAATGAAAATTAAATAAAATAAATGGAATCTATTACAAATAATATTATGAAGCAAACTGGAGTGAAATAAAAGTATAATATAAAATGTGTAGATGGAAACATAATTTGAATACAAATGTACATTTTGAAAAGAGGTGAAAATAGAAAATGAATAAATATGTAACTAAATAAATAAATGAATTAATAAATTTAGGTGAGCAAACTGACATACCTCTTAGAGGCGGCTGTGGGCCTCAGTCCAGACAGACAGCGAAGGGCGAAGGCATTGTACGCTATTTAAAGGAAACGTTCAATGGAGGTAGGGGAGAACGCGGGGTTTTTTCTAGGAAATGGCCATTGCGGGAAAGGCCCCGGCGGGTGGCGGAAAAGAGGCAGGCAGAGGGGTTAATGTGCTTTGGAAGCGGCCAGTTTCAGAAGAGGGGAGAGAGAAGGAATCTGTTCATTTAAAATAGTGTGTTGGGGATTGTTAATAAATTATTAATGTGTATTGCTTCTAGTTTAAGTCTATGTGTGTATCTGTTTTCAATTTCTAAAATTTTGACGTCGGTGTCTGCATTGAACGAGTGTCCTTGTTCTAATAGATGGTTGGCAAAGTGTGAATGTGTGGTTTTTTGTGTGAGAGCTTGTCTGTGTTCTTGATCCTTTGTTTAAAGGATCTTCCGGTTTGGCCAATATATTTAGCATTGCAACTACCACAGGAAGTGGAGTACACCCCACATGATAGAGGCTTGGGGATCGGATCTTTGTTGTGGGAGAGTGTGGTGTGGAGACAGGTTGGTGTGCTGAATGTGACGTGTATGTCGAATTGACTGAGCTTTTTGGCAATTTTGAGTGACAGTGTTCCAAAGAAGGGGATGGTGTATCTGGTGTGCGTGTGTGTTGTGTGCGTGGGAGTCAGTGAAGTTAATGTTTTTGTGTTAAGGGAGATAGTTTTTCTTTGATAAGGTTGTCAATAAGACAGTCGTTGTAGCCATTATTGGTAGCTATTTGTTTAATGATAAGAATTTCTTTCCTGATGTTCTGGGGGAGAGAGGAATTGAGAACAATCTGTGAACCATGCTGCGTGTTTGTGAGAGGGTGGATGTTGTGAACGGTTATGAATTACTGTGTCGGTGTGTGTCGGTTTCCTGTATATGTCAAAAGCGTGTCTGTCATTCACTAAAGTGATGGATAGGTCTAGAAAGTTAAGGGTTCTGTTCTCATTTTCCTTCTCTACTGTAAATTGTATATTAGCATGTATAGAATTAAGGAAATCAGTGAAGTTTTTCAGTTGTCTGTAAGTGCCGGTCCAAAGTACTATGATGTCATCTACGTATCTATACCAATATGTTACATTTTTTAACTGAGGGTGTCCAGAATTAAAAATTTGTTTCTCTAGGTTGTCCATAAAAATGTCTGCTAGTAGTGGGGAAACTGGGGACCCCATAGGTAGGCCAGAAGTTTGAGTGAAAAATGTATTGTCAAATTTAAAGTAATTTATGTCTAAACAGAGAGATATCAGGTTGTACAGCTCATTTTTTATAGGAATTGGACTCAAAGAGTTATCAAGGATGTCCCGTAGAATATGTTTGCATTCCGTGGTCGGGATGCTCGGAAAAAGGTTCGTCACGTCTAAGGAAATCAGTTTGCCATTGGGTGGCACAACTACGTCTTTGATCTTGTCTACTAGATTGATACTGTTGTTGATAGTGTGAGAGGGAGAGAATTTGATGTGTTTGGCAAAATCTTGGTTGAGTTTCTGTGCGAGTCTGTGTGTAATGGAATTGGTGTATGAAACGACAGGTCTTATCGGTGTAGAAGGTTTGTGAATTTTCGGTAGGCCGTACAGTCGAGGTGGAAGTGGATTAGGGGGGATGATTCTGTTAGGGGCGGGGAAAAGAGCTTTGGATTCTGCAAGTTCTTTTTTGATGTCGCACAAGTGTTTGTTCGTGGGATCTTTTTTAATAGGTACGATGTTGTTATTGTTTATGAAGTCGGAAATTTTTTGGTGATAATCAGATTTGTCCAGAATGACTACAGAATTTCCTTTGTCGGCTTTAGAGATGAGTAAATTATTGTTATCTATTTTCTGTTTTAAACTGTGTTTAGTGGAAGACTCTGACATTGTGTTCATGTGTGAGTGATGGGTGTGTTTTAATTCCTGTTTGATGTTGTGTGTTATATTGTGTTTCAATTCATCAGAATTGGGGTGATAGCTAATGATATTGTCTATCTGTACGCATAGAGTTTTAATTTCAGAATGAGTTGGGGGGTGTGGAACAGAATATTTTAGGCCTTTGTTGAGGAGGGAAGCTTCTTCCTCGGTTAGTACACAGGAGGAGAGGTTGATGACACTGACGGTTGTGATAGTGGTGACAGTGATAGTGATAGTAATAGTGGTGGTGATAGTTATTGAATTGTTGAAAAATGAATTCAATCTTTGCCTCATCAACAATTAATATCGTCTTATCCACATATTTAGCACAAAATATTACTTCATTTTGACTTAAGATGACTGTGTCTGTTGCTTAACCGATTCAGAAAAGAGATAACTCATGGGTCCACCTATTGGAGTCCCCTGTTTTTGTTTGTGACAAGAATCACTGAACTTGAAGAATTTGTTATTCAACATTAATCTACTTGCTAGCAGGATCTCCTCATTCGGTATTTTAAATGAATTTTCCTTATCAAGTTTTTCGTTCAGAGCTTCAAATATTACGTTATGTGGGATGTCTTATGTGTTTTAATATTTACATAATTGTTACGTGATATCTCAACTCGAAATCTAGCCTGTACTTTTCTTTCCCAAAATATTTTAAATCGTCTATTCTGTAAAAATAATGTTTGTGTGTATTAATGTAGGAATATGTATGCATATGTATTGAGAAACTACTTAAATATTCTTGTTGTGTTACACAAACTGTCTATTGAGTAAAATATGTAAATTGTGACATGATTTTCTTCAAAATAAATTACTATTTCTAAAATTAATCAAAGTGTATTTTTATTAACTTCTGATTTTAATTTTGTTGATAGTTGTAGGACAAATTATATTTTTTTTCTTTCAAAGAACCATTGTCCTGAAATAAAAGCAACATATTTCTAAAAATATGAATCCTTCAATTTTCGTTACCCAAATCTATTGGTGGAAAATGAAGTGCCAGGGAGAAATATATTGTGAAATGCTGTTGCTATTATGTTCAGCATAGATCGTAGGCCCACGGCGGGGCTGTTGGGCCTACTCAACGTGACGTCATTGGCAAGATGGCTGCCCGTCGCCAGGCTTTGTATTCTAGAGGGCACTGGTTTAGTACAGAGCATTCATATGGCTTTTTGGAAGAAACATCACTAATATGCTACCACCAATACTTAAAATGAATTGTAATTGTTAAACAAAGTGATGATCGTGTTTTCTTGAAACTATTGTGGAATCTTCATCCAATGGTTTCTCTTTCGGAAGTTGTAGATAGTGTTTTGAATTTTTTTTTAAATTCTGGCCCTCAAGAAAATGTGCGCAGATAAATTTTTTTCCCCACACGTCATATACAGTTTTTACTGTTTTTTGACGAATAAATAAATACTGAATATCTACACCGACTGGGAAAATCTTCACAGCTTTCAAATTACAACACACCGTTGCTACCAAAATAACTGACCATGAGGAAATCACGTTATTGACAAGGACTACCGTGAGCGCCATGATACTACGTCACAAGGCTCAGTGTGGAGACTTTCTTTATTCAGGGGGTGTTGGCCGATGTCGACCACATGGGGAATGAATGTTCTATAAATTTGATTATTTCCCTGAACATGCATAGTTCTAAAAAAATTTGTTATCCGCCGTATTCCAATAGTCACAAAAAGAGCTCAAGTAGAAAAGATAAATATGAATAAGTGCTGTATTTCAAATACAGTTTTTCGAATCGTTTTATTTGTGTGAAATGGGTGCTTGCTGTAACATCATATTGACTACAGTTCATTTAATATGCAACAGTTTTAAAATTAAAATTAAAATTATTAGTATTTATTAATTCCGCTTTATTGCGCAAAATATACGAAGTATATAAATGTAAGGTTAAAAATGTTACAGACATTTCTACGTTGTCAGACGCCAAAACAATTTGAAAAAGGACTTTTAATTTTGAAAATTGACTTCGATAAGGTTGTGTTACCTTCATGTAACATGCCGTATAGTCAGAAGTGTTGGCGCGAATTTAATTTGAGCTGCTCATAAAATAAATAAAAATGCATTATTCAAGAGAGATATAACTCGTTCTAATGACTCCCTTTTTCGGTTCGGTGGGCAATATTAGACAAATATGATTTTGAATAAATATTAAAAAATTATATTAGACAAATATGAACTTTCATTCTTCAAATAATTATCTTAGTTAACCTGATTGCTCATTTTCATTTGGATTATTATATAAGTTTCATCCTTAATTTTTTGTAAAATAATTAGAAAAATAACATATCTCAGCAGTCAATTCAAAATAAGTCGGTCTATCGACATTTCACGCACTAGCCTGTACATTACAAGATAATAAAGTATAATTATATTATTACTGTAATTGAATTACAAGCACTCATTTTCAGATGGTCTTTCGGCCATATTTTGTTTCATATTAAAGTCATATTCTTCATCTGACATTTTGTTCCGATTCACCATTTTATTTCTCTGACATTTATCTTGTTGAGGTTGAGAAACGGGTGATTCTCATTCCCACATTCTCGTTTCTAATCAAGTGAAGCTTCGCAGAGGGTTAAGTAGGTGACAGCACAGCCTGCTGAATCACAAATCTAATATACTATGTGCACGATAAATGACACAATGTAATTCCTAACTTGTACATATTTAATGTCTTTGATAAATTTAACTTGTACACAGGCATCTATTGTCCACGGACACGTAGTCCAAACAATATTGCCTATTTGAAAGGATGGTTTTATAAAATTGTCATTTAAATATTTGTTGAATGAAAATGTTAACTACATGACAATCTGACGAAAAAGAATGTCTTAAGACACCCTCAATAGCCTGCACACATGCGTAAGCCTATTTTGTTTATTTTAATTGTTTTTAAGAAATTAGTTTTTACAATTTTCGACTTTATTCTGAAGACGGAAATCTCACAAAGAATTCTCAGATTTTCCCAGAAAATTCTTTCCTCAATTATTTGATGAACATATGACACGTAATTCAATATTAATTACTTTATTTATTGTTCCAGCGTTTTCCTGCCATGAGGCACTTCGAGGGACTGCATAGTATGTCTGAAGTGAATCGAATTGAGAAGATACGCCGAAACCGATCCGTGCTATGTATTCGATGGCTTTGATTTGGCATTCACCTGGAAGTGACCACCCAGGTCGCTGAAAACTGAGGGTAAGACGTGACAAGGAAACCACTGCTCAGATCGGTAGGCGAACGAATTCGACCCCGGTAGTCGAAACAAACTTATTGATCTTGCACACAGAAGTAGATTCCTGGCATCATCCTGGGATCACCCCTACGACGTTTGCAACACTAGTACTGCTAGAACTTTCACGCCTTGCCTTTATGTTCGCCGCTAATGATATTGGATAATTTTAACCAAAGGAACTCGTGGTGAGAACAAAATACGTTTGCCTTTTCAGAGAAGCAAATTACTATTTCTAAATTTCAAATTAGGGAGGGTTTTTGGCCCTGGACGGGAAATAATCGTAAAAATCTTAGCTACATCGTAGTTATACAACATTTTCATTAATTTCAAAGTCATTTCATTAAAATATAGAAAAAAAAATCTGGTACTGTTCCAAAATCGAGACCTAAACCAGAATTAAAATCAAAACTGTTTTTAACAAATACAGAAACCGAGACCTGAGTGCAGAAAGATTTTATGCGGAAGTGAAGGGATTTGGGACTTTGGCATGAATTCATATAATAAGTCATTGGAAAATGTTACATGTCATCAGTTGTATGTATTTAAAAAAGTCTAAAACTTCTCTTCCTTAATCTCATTTTATAGAATATCAATGTAAATTAATTTTTTGCAAATAAAAACGCTAGGCGTATAATTTCATCGGTGATCCGTTCACGTGTGAAAAATTCTTCAACCTAATTGCTTCTTATTTTCCTAGTGAAAAAGCTAATAAAATTTGCTTCTTGAAGCTATTGGTCTACAAATATGTTCCGTTCTTCCGCTCGACAGCCCGCTACGGGACTTCGCTGACAATCGGTAACCCAGCCTCTTGGTCACATATGTGGTTAGCACGAAGACATGTCTTCATCGTGTATACGTCTTCATAACCTCACAGCGGGATTCTTCATCGTCACACAATAATAAATCCTTGGACATCTGTAAGGAAAGCGCACAGATTTAATTTACTTCAACCGGGAATCGAACCCGAGCTGGCACTATGGAAGGCGAGCACGCTAACCAACGAGCCACTGAGGAAGGCTGTCTAGGAGTGTACTTATTTATGAACTAAATGTGCTACCAACATATTTATTTATTTATTTTCTATTTATTTAATATTTCTAAATGTATTTTTTATTTTATATTTAATTATTGTTGATCTATTTTTATGTATTTATTTGTTTACTCAAAGTATTTAATAGAAAAAAACAGTTGAAAGCAATAGGTTCTGCTTCGTTTAACGCGCGAAATCAACGCCCAATTGCAGGCTTCGAGCCCAGCACACTTTCGTGAAGACTCTTTGAGGAAGGTAGTCAGTTCCCTAGCAATAACTCTCAGAGGGCAGTACAGTCTTGAGTAATTTTGCCCTACCCGTCAGCTCTCCCGCATAGTTGCTTTTGTTCGTGCGTGTTGGCCTTTGTGGTGTTTGAAGTAATTACAGCGCTTCTTTATCTCTCATTTGGTGTACAGGTGAGTTATATTTTAATTATGTATTCTTTGTCATTGATTAAATTTGATTCGTGCGTAATGTAAAAATTCTTCGAAATGAGGGTTTACGCATTGTGTTCCATTGTGAAGGTACACTAGCGTAACATGTCTACCAGTGCGGGAGATACTCTGGTGTCTAGTGAAATGTAATATCAAGAGCCAAGATGTTCAGTGCGTAGTATAAAAGGAATTTTTCAACGTATTAGACGAAGTTACTGTTCTCTCGACCGCCACAAACCGAACATTCTGTGTTCGTGTCGTCGCCCCCAATTGTGACAGTCCCATGATATAGAATACTAAGCTCTGATGGGCGGTACGAAGAGAACTCTTCCATACTCTCAGCTCAACTGACGAGAAACTCGGAGTGACCTCCGCCCCTGAAAGCAGACTCCCAGCCGCCATTGGCGCGGTGGCCTCAGCACTGCGAGTGCTCGTGAGTAGTGGGGGCAACGAGGCCGTGTGGCACGAAACAAACGGGAAAATCCCGGAGCCACGCGTGATACCGAGCGCACAGAGGCAACTAAAGAGTGGTATGCTTTGTGTAGAACCTGTGAAGATTGCGTTCGTATTTTAGACAAAGCGTCCGTATTGTCGTAATCATCGTAATCGTAGTTATTTTTCTTAATAACCTTTCAGCGGGCGCGCGTAAAATCTTCATACCATTAGGCGCGTGTCGTAAATTTTACGTTATTCAAAAATTCCTGTATAAAACAAAGAAATTGTAGAACAATGCAATTTTATATAGCATTATAATATCTAAGAATGCTATTTAATACCAAAAACTATCCGTTGATAAACATTCAAATTTAGAATCGGAAAGCTCTTGTTCCTATCCAGTATCATGCTGATGCTCGCGTATGTTTTCAGTACTCAGGTCACTGATACTATCACTATCCAATACGTGATCTTCCTCCCGATCAGACAGATCTTGTAGAATATTCTCAATTTCATTCACGTGAATTCTTTCCATGGACATTTTACACAAAATTTCGATTAGGCCAAATTACAATACAATATTTTAGAACAACAGCAGGCGCGCAAAGTAAAGTTTACGTTACTATATACTTACCCCGAATAAAGCGTTACAAAAACTGAATATCGCGTGCAAACTGAACAGTGGCTGCAGGAATGCATCACTATAGATACCTGCAAGGAATACCAAGAACGCAGAAGTCTTTACCAACAATAAGTTTACAGAAAAAGCCAAAAAAATTGCTATTGTAAAATTTACGCCCGCGTGCCCGCTGGAAGGTTAAGTAAAATTCACAGTAGGTTATTAAACTAGGCCTACCACCGTCATTCACGAATTCTGCAATCTCGTTCTCGTGAGATCAGAATACCGTATGTTTTATCCACTACGAAAAATTCTAATGTACTGTTATTTAAGTTAGTTCCGATAGTCATTCTGAGGAAGGTGATACTAATGTGGATGGTGCTTAAAAGTCCATGGATTATTACAGGACAGTCTTATTCTAATAACATTATGAAACTGGTCTCGATTTTAAGTTTTACTGTAGACAATTATATGGATAAATGCTTTATTATTCGTGGTTTGTTGCCCTCGTATCGTAACAAGCGAACCACTTTCTTTCTAAGATAGAAAGACGAGATGCTTGTATGTGTGACGACCTGATTATTTCACGGGTAAAATGCTAGACTGGCTTGCTAATAGAGGAACGTGCATTTTTTGCGAAGTCTGTAAAATTTACCCCTTTCAAATATTGCAGACTTAAAAGCTACAAACCTAGTTTTACTTCAAAGTTAGATTTGAATCTTTATTACGAATTTTAGATCACTTCACCAGCAAACAAAATGAATTCATTAACATTAGCTTTCAATTAGTGTACCAAGATGTAAATCGTGTAAATGCTTTTAAAAATATTTTCAATAAAAATAATGTCTCTAATTCGACACTTTTTGCAATTTTAATCATTTTAAAAGAAGGTCAACTAATGAATGGATTTGCGGTAAATTTACACCAAACGATTAGAAACCCAAGACATCTATTACGCTCTTAACGTTGCTTGGTCCCCATGATTATTACTTACAAATGGTAGTATCTCATATATTTTGATGTCAATGAAGACTTTGAAATTTTTTTAGGTTTTGCATCCCCTGAGTTTGGTCATGCAGTAGTTAATAAGAATCATTGTATTGTTGGTTTTTCCCAGTTATACAATTGAAAACTAAAATATTTTTTGCAATCGTTTGATAAAGGAAAGAAAATAATGAAGTTGAAAATAATGAGGTTGATGAAATATTAAATTGTAATGGGTACATTACATATTGCCACTTCTTACGTGATAATGTTCTAAAAATATTTTCTGGAGGAGAATTCTAGCGACTGGCCGCTCTGATCTGCAATTTTCCATCGTTTCTTCTATCAACGCCAGGCGAAATCCCGAGCAGTAACCTATCAATCGGGCTATGTACCACACGAGGTCTTTCCTTCCTCTTCCTTGTCCTACCCTCCCCTACTTATACACATACACACACACACACACATTGCTTGCACTACATTACCACACATGTCGGGAGCTTAGAGATTTATCTGGCTGGGATGCTGTCCCGCTAGTGAGAGTTACCTGGTTGGGGAAAACCCTACAACCCTGTGTGGAGTGGGCGCCGGATCTCAGCGGGGGAAGATCACCCCCACCTCCCGCGATGAACACATGCACTACACTTGCGGGTCTAATGACCTTAGCAGTTGACGCGTTCGAAATCACTAATCAAACTATACGTAAAAATATTTGTACTAATAACGTAGTGCATTGCTCTGTAGTTTACTCAATCTCAAGAAGCATAATGGTTCTGCTGGTCTTTATGGGTGCCGTTTTACCCTGTTACGTTCTAGGAAGAGCACGCGGTATTTTACATACAAGCATCGCCTTGTTTTCATTATAATTCGTGCTTTAATTGTTCCATTTTATTCACACATAAAAATATCATAAAATTATTCTTAGTTGTGTGGGCTGGTTCTAGGTGGAAATTACTCCAACTTTTGAAAAAATCAATTTATATATTCTGGAAATGATTTGAAAGATTTATTGTACAACATAATTCGCGTTTGCCAGGCCCTTTTTTTATCTAGATCACATGTAAATAGCTATTAAAACAAAATTATTGGAATATTTTTGAAGGAAAACGTTTGACATGAGAGATTTGAGGCTTCTGTCAGGAATGAAAATGTCCGCTACTTAACGAGGAATTTTCTTTCAGCACTAGGTTTTATATAATTATTCAATTATTCAAATTATTCAAAATATTCAAAATAATTTCAGCATTTCAATTATTGAAAATATTCAATAATTTCAGCATTTCAATTATTCAAAATGTTCAAAATAATTTCAGCATTTCAATTATTGAAAATATTCAAAATAATTCAATATAAATTATTCAAAATAATTTCAGTACTAGGTTATAATAGAATATTCTCCTTCTTTTTTTCTCCCAGGGATTATCTACGACGAAATGCAAGAAATTGCACAGTAAAATGTAACGAAATGAATCATTATTAAACATTTATGACATTTACGAGTCACACTTGCTAAACACTTTACATAGAATAAACATTTAAAGAAAAATTCACATGGACATTCCTTGGTCTCGTAAGGACGCTGCAGAAATTCCTAAAGAACTTTACACTTCAATTAGAAATACTGTAAACTACGAGGAAGTTGCCTTGCTTAGAAGATATGCGAATTTGAAGTATTCGAAAATACCATTCTGAGCATTCCTTTTCCTCGTGTTTTAGAAAGGTGGTGTAAATAGTGATACAGTGTGGAAGATTAAAATTAATAGTTGAGAGAAAAATTGGCATGAAATTGTAACTGTTCATGGTAGTCTTCTTTTGCACACAATCGTATCAATGTACACAGGATTCATACATATTCATACTTCACTGTTAGTTCTATTTATAGTGGAAATAGAGCTGGATTCTCTAGTGACAGAAGTATTGTTTTCAACATGTTTTAAGCAAACGGATGCTTTCTCTGCCTATTAAAAAGGGTAAAAAATATGATTTACGAGAATTGTGGCAGGACACGATCCGGGATTTTTTCAGCAGGCGGTTTAGATTACCCACCATCTCACATTGTAAGTCATTATGGAAATAATTATCTTAATTACTGCATTCATTTATAAAGCACTTAAATATTAATAAACTGACGTTTGAACATAAATAAACATGAAATTAATTACTACTTGATATTCAGATACATTTAAAATGGAGAAATTTGAGAGGACGCTAAAGGACTTGACTTGCTAACATTCCTAGATGATTCAGAGCGATTTGAGGTAGGTCTACCGGCAGTGTGTTGAACAATAGTGTAACATGATATTTCTAGATTGAGAGATTGGTAGTTATAATTAAAGAGTGAGAATCTAGAAATTATAACGATGCGAATTTTTTTTACGATTTGTGACTACTCGTTCTGGTAAGTTTGCGTAAGTTTTCATCCAAGAGAGAGAATGGACCGATTCTCATTTGAAAAACAAGTTACTTAGGCTATTGTATTGTTTATGTTGCAAAGTCAGTTTCTTAAATTGAAGGATAACCTGCTCTTATCTCAAGTATTTTCAATTTTTTGTATCTCTACCACCTGATTTTCAACATTCGTTCTCTAATCCACCGTTATCTAATAACGATTACCACTCTCAGTTTCGATGTTTTCCTGAGTAAGTTTTATTGTTGCCTTAAGAGTACAGGCTGCTTTTGTAGGAATGATAAAATAGAACTCGTAACTCTTATTTCTTACAGATTCGTACTTCCTCTTCACTCGTAACTCTTAGACTTCACCGAATGAGTCTTTTTGTTCTGGCTACAGCTATAGTGAGAGTATTTCATCGTACAAAAGTTCTCTAGTCTCGTTCTTTTTATTGAAGTGCTTAGAACAGTGTCTGTATGTGTTCCGTGCATTCTCTCCATTGCCTGTTAAGATCTTCTCCAATGATTGCACTAAAATTCCCCGGTTGTATACATTTATCAGTTGCAATTATCAACATTGATAGTATCAACTACGTTCGTAAACAGGACGAAACGTACGACCTAGAGCAAAGAGCCTCCGGGAAGCAAAGGGCAGACAAGGAGCTAGTCTTTCCCGTCGAAAATGTGAGTTGAAGCCGATACCGAAACGACACGGACCTAATAAACGTAATAAGAGAGTTAATTCTTTTTAGCAATTTTAAGACTAACACTTCTACTATCTACAGTTTCATGAAACGTGAAGTACTTCTATGACGTGTTCGTAAGGGTATTCGAATCTATAAATGTATTGCCTATTAACAAAATACATGTAATTATTTATTATTAATACGGTATTAGGAATAAACATCTTGCAGTACTGAATGTGTTGGCGTAAGACTTTTGAATTGTGCGACGGAACAATCCATTTTATTGCTGAAAGACTATAAATTTTAACGTAAATTTATTGTTAATTGTTATTATTTATTTCTATTGAATGTTGGCATTCAGCTAAACGAATAAACGAGGAAGGCATAGTCTACACGAGTGTGTGTACATAGATTGTCGTTAAAGGGACGCAACATTCAGCTCAGACATAACTTGAAGAAAATTAAGTTAAATACAGACTGTCTTAGTTTGTCTTGCTCTCTAGTCAAGTGATTAATTTTCCACTGAAATATGTAAATAATGCTTTACTGTATCCCACTCCACCATTTTTCTTTGAAGTTCAATATTTAACTGTAGAAATGTGTGTAATGTTTTGGACAATTCACAATATGTGCTACTTCAGATCTTGTTCACTCTCTTGTTCGATATTTAAAAATGACGTGACCCTGTCTTACACGATAGAAAATCGTGGAACTTTTGACTGCTGCTACCCAGGAAAGGATCATGGATGAGCATCTCTATAAAAATGTTCAAATAAAAAAAATAAAAGCAAAACAAACAACACGCAGGAATGAAACGCACATCCATTGTAATTTACAAAGGAGTGCGTACGCGTTGTATAACAAACGCTTTACCTTGGAATGCTACAGCTTGTAAAAGGCTTAAATATCTGTTCTTCGTTATTTTTAAATGGTTATCATTAACAACCCGCCAAAGGAGAGGAGAGTACTATTCTCTTTAGCGTTGTTAAATATAATAAAAAGGTTCATTTCTGAGGTGTTCGTCAATCTGGATATTTTGGGATGCAAGAGTATAAGCGAATGGCCTTCTTACTATTTTCTCGAACTTCACCCTAGACTAGAGCACGTTCATTTCCTCAGAGAATGGGTAACGTTCCTTTCGTATTTACGATCGGATCGTTTTCGAAAGTAACTCCTTAATTAGTTTTAAATTAAGCATTTATACCAAATACCGTATTTGGACATTCTAACCATGCTGTCTGAATTCAGGAATGAATCGTAGCTTGGTTACTCCCTCCAGTGTCAAATGCAGGTCTGGTTCCATGCAAGGATACACGCGTACGTGGAGAACAGGTATGCGAAGTAGGTTCTTATCTCAGCGGCTTTGCAGGTCTCGCAAAGCAAGACCCTTGAAAGGTACGTCCGTCACAGGAAGTAGGGGTGACCTCATAAATGTAATACTACTCAAGAACTTAACGGAACTAAAGCAGATACTACTGAACAAAAATTGGAGGCATTTTCTATTTATAACAGAGTGTCAATAACAAGATTACGTACAGTTTTGTAAATGCATATTAGGACCACGTACATACTATTCCTCCTCAAGAAAGAGAAGGCTATTTGCTCCTGCAATTTAAAAATAGTAAAAGGATAAAGAATAAATTAATAAGTCTTTCTGAGCGTCATTGTTTGTGTCAGAATACATTGTCTTTCTATCATCTAATTTTATTTTATCTCTCAGGGAATTTTAAAACTTTCATAGAATATAATACTGCATATGTTCGCGTAAAAAAAACTGTACATACTAGTCCAAAGTGAGAAATAGAGAAATATTTAAAATTTGCTGTTGATTAGTCAAAAGTTCATCTGCCAATCAGAACACCTAATGAAGAAATAATAACTAAATAATAATAAAATAATAATAAATAATAATAAAATAATAATAAATAATAATAAAATAATAATAAATAATAATAAAATAATAATAATAATAATAATAAATAATAATAAATAATAATAAATAATAATAATAAATAATAATAATAATAATAATAATAATAATAATAATAATAAATAATAATAATAGTAATAATAAAGTGATTCCAACCTAATTAAGGCATTTGGAATTTGAGACTTTGGACATCTTGGGAACATATTACGATGTGGTAAAATGGTACAGTACCGCAACTGGATATTCACGAATGGATTTTAACACCGATTACGTTAGTTACCCGCCCCGCAATTCTGTCAGTGTATCACTTAAAACAAATTACTCTCGCGTCAACACCTCTACCATCTGTGCATACACATCCCATTTCTAAGCGAATACTGGGAGTGAATCCATACACTAGCAAAATTAAAGCGTTACAACTTGCATCTACACATACCTTCCAAAGGATCGCATCACGTTACCCCGGCATTGTAATCTCTTGTGAGGACGTCCCCTTTCTCACTGCTACCAAACCACATTATTCACTGGTTTAGCTCCTTTTGTGCGAGATTCGTGTAAATACATCTTAACGAGATATAGGGAACGTGCAGCTTTCAGCGTACTCTGCCCGCGGGTTGGCTTCCATTGTGTGCAGGGAATTGACTGAAAAGCCTGCCCCCTCATAATTCGTAAGGAGGGTGTCAAAAACCACATGGGTTTGAATGAAAGTAAAAATAAAATTTATAGAAATATTTTTTCTGTTGTTGATTATTCAACAATGCGATATGTACGGTATTTAATTTCTCAGAATTTTAAGTTAATTTATACTTGTAGTAAAGTAGCCCACAGTCGGATAGTATTCATACGTAGGGCCTAACTACAACACGACTTAGGATTCGAAGTAGGCGAATTTTTCGGAGGGAATCACTACAGAGTGTCACTCATTTGTCCATTTACACTATGAAAACCGCTATGCACGTATGCGCCGGTGGAATACGTACGGGCATTTTTACTCAGGAAATGTAAAATAATTGACAGCATTTGCTTTAAGTAAAATCATATTTTCAGTAAATTAAAATTCGCAGCAGTGAATTAATTCTGTTATCTTCATTAATGTTATACTTTGTTGTGTAATTATAACGAAATAATGATTAAATTTAATTAATAGAAGAAATAAACCATTAGACACTAGAAACTCATCAAAGTGCACCCAACTATATACATTGCATATTACAAGAATGTTGGCAGTTCTTCGCGTTTGACTTCAAATAACGACGTATGTGGATATTTTGATTTCCAAACGGCTTCAGTTTTATTAAGAAGGTGATAAAACTCCAGCGAGTGAAATGAGCGTCAGGAAGGAATAAAGGTGACTGCGAGCGCCAAAATCTATGATTAGTTTAATTTCCTCCCATATTTTTAATATAACATAGAATGATAGTTTCCGCTGATCTATGCATAGAAACATGACTTGGAAGTATTAACAACGATTTCTGTTTGATAATGGTAGCTTCTCTTGCTCGTCGATGTTTGGTTGGAATGTAAAAGGGTGAATAAGGAACTTACAACTAGTAGAAGCATAATAGGTGCTTAATAGGCCACGAATACATATGAAGTACAAATCTTTATGCTGTTGTTCAAAATGGCCGCCAAATCTCAATACCCTTCTACCGCCGTCACACAATTTTGCAAAAATTAACAGCTTATCTATTCAAATTCTAGGAAAGGGCGCTGCTCCTAGATTTCTCAAGGAGCAGCCGCCACTGATCACATCATCATTTAGTGGTGTAAATTAGTTGTAGCGCGCAATGTGACTTCAGGGATTTGGAACGTGACGAGTGCTCTTAACCGCATCAAAAAAAACGAGCGAGCGAACGAGCGAGCGAGCGAACGAGCGAACGAGCGAACGAGCGAACGAGCGAACGAGCGAACGAGCGAACGAGCGAACGAGCGAACGAGCGAACGAGCGAACGAGCGAACGAGCGAACGAGCGAACGAGCGAACGAGCGAACGAGCGAACGAGCGAACGAGCGAACGAGCGAACGAGCGAACGAGCGAACGAGCGCTTGGCCATTGGAGGCGTTTAGACTGAACTTTTGTAAACAGTGTTAAGTGCAGAACCACACGGACGTCCACGAAGAGCTACAATGCATCATTTATGACCACTTAGAGAAGATGTGTGAGAAATGATCTAGTTCGCGGAGTGCAATTGGGAAACCGAGATCTGGAGCCGGCTTAATTTTTTACGCCCAATGACTGTGTCTTTGATGGACAGAAAACTCACTTTTGATGATAGAACTCGGATCGTGTGAACTAGTTTGTGCTAATGTGACTGCAGTCATTTTCTTGCACAAGAAGTTGAATCCCAGTGCTTGGAACTTTCGCCTATCCTTTAGTTCGCCGTCGTTCAAAAACTATTCTGAGGATAAAGTAAAGGAAATTGTTCGGATACGCATACATAATCGTAGACCCCAGGATGATGTACTCCATCATGTGAATTTCTTAATTCAAAGTCGTGCTAAACATCATGCTTTCGACCTACACGAATAAATTACAATGCAGTTGTAGTTTAGTAACAGGGGAGGCATAACCTCAATTTACAAAAAAATAAATAAAATTAGGTTTAAAAAAAATTAAAAACTGACGATTTGAATGGTCGAGGTGGCTAGGAATGTGTACTGATTAAGTAATCCAAAGGATCGCGGTGTCGAGTCCCCCCCCCTTAGGGTAGTTGTTGTCTCTTGTCTCTCATGTATGTGTTGTTGCGAAGGACCTAGCTTTCTGTTGACCCCAGATCAGACTAACCTGCAAGTCTTTGTGCCTAGTGAATGGTCGAATATTCGTCCCATCGGGACATAAAGGGTAACGGGCTGTCGGATGGAAAAAACCCTGGAACATTTAAAAAATTAAAATAAAACAATTTAAAAAATAAAAACTGCCACCGCCGTTAGGCCTGAGGGATTGTGTTAAACAATCGGATGGGGAGGGGTTGGGAGCGAATGGCAAAACAAGAGAGCCGTAGCATACGGTGGCATGAAGCTCCTGAACCTGCCCGCAGGACCCGAGCGGGATGGCGGCGGCTGCGTTGGAATTGGTGCTGATGGTGACGCGGGCGTCGACGAATGTACTGCTGTTCTTCACGCACGGCGTGCTCACGGCGGAGGTCGGCGCTCCGCTGGCGGAATTGTTGGTGGTGCCGGCGCTGACGTACGCCTTCGTCTTGCTGGTGGTTGAAGCTCTGGCGGTGATGACGGCGGCGATCGTGACCCTGGGAGCGCTAGCGGCGATGGCGGTGCTGGTGTTGGCGGTGATCGCGTCGGCGAGCACGGCCATGACGATAGGGTTGGTGATGTGGGGGCTCTCCATGGTGGTGTCGGCGATTGCGAGGACGGTGTTCCGCAGGGAAGACGACGCGCCGCGCCCGAATCGGGCGCCCTGGTGGGTGGCGAGGTTGCCGCGTACACCTGTCGCTGCTTGATACAGATAATTGGAAGACCAAATGGCACTATACGAAAATGCCTAATACAAAATAGTGAAATGACGTCTGCAAAGAAATTAATGTCCCCAGTTACAGAAGAAAGAATATGCTGTGGTATATTTTTAACTCGCTTTCGTTTTATAACTCTTTTTAAAACTATTTTATTCATTAATAATTTAAATTTTAATTGACACTATTTTCTTTTGAAAAGTACTTAGGCGTCATTAATAGATACAGCATTTTTTAAAATCTTAAATATTTCGTAACACAGAAAAAAATTCAATAGGGAAGACATGCAAATAAAGGAAACTGTGCTAAAGACTTTACCTCCATAGTAAAGAAGAATTGAATGGTGTGCAATTCTAAATTAGGTTTTAAATTTGCAGTGAAAACGTAGAGCTCGATTAAGGGCTATATACCGCGGGCAGTGGGTACCCAATCAGATACCTGTCGCTAACCTGAAATCTATGAAGAGCGGACGAAATGGCTCAGAAGGTTAAAAAGGGAAAGCAAAACCGTTCTCAAAAGCAGCTTTTGGACTAATTTTGAAGACGCGTTCAGTTTTGAAAGGAACTTCGCTAGAGTGTTGACAGACAACTTGAGAATACTTTATTAAAATTAAATATCCGTTAACCTAAGATGAGTTCGAAGCTCGATTACGAACGACAATACTCTGTAAAGTTTTACACAAAGAACAGAGTATGAATTGTAGCAATAGCTTGTGTAATACATGAAATTTCTTCTATGAAAGTATGGACGGAAGAAGTAAACCGTGTGGTGGAAATGGAAAAACTCCGACATTCTTGAAAAATTGAAGCGAAGATTTGCAGTACGAATCTATGAAAGTAGTTCACATGTTTCAGCTTTTCTTTCATTCTGCGAATTTGGTTTTTCAAGACCATTGTTTTAACTCTATTGGTAATCAGACTCCTTCTGTTCACTCAAATGTGAAAACTACTCTAATTAATCAATACTGAGCTCTGATAAAATGAATATACTGAGCTCCAAAATCAGTTGTATTGATAAATCGGTAAAATAAGAATAATTATTTTCATCTGAAGAAAATCTTAATGATAGCAATTGTTAACAAATATATTGCGAGATACTAAAGTTGAAAACTAAAAGAATTGATACAAGGAATTTTTTAGAGTTCTAATTTACAGTGTAAATTTTCAAAAGCTTAATTTCCTTGTGCATGATTAAATATTTCTTTAGCACAAATGGTGTAAACGTAACACTAAATGGTTTAGTTCATATTCTTTCGAAATGTTCAATTCGAGATCTATTTTTTTTTTTTTTATGCGTTTGTATTCGTGTGAAAATTGTATTTGTGTATCATTGTATAATGGTTTTCGCAAATTATAAACATTTCACGTTATTTTGTATTTGTGATTTCTGTGAATATATCGTGTTTGTGTTAGTGAGATTGTATACTAATTTAATTGCATGCATTCCTTACTTTCTGTAAAGACCTACACGAATAATTACTGCTAAAAATACTAAATAATGCTAAAAAATACTCCCAATAGTCATATTGGAATATCGTATAGTATTGAAGACCGACGAGAAGCTCTGTTATGATTTAGTATAAGAAACTTATCTACTAGGCAATATTTTTATTTCTTGATATTGTTTAAAACATACATACTATATCCTGAAAACTGAAAGTAAAATGAATCTCCTAATTTAAATGTTTGCCCGGAATGAAAATGAAGTACTATTGTTTTCTTGTGGAAGTTTAAAAATAGTTTTGAGAGTTTGCAGGTATAGTAATAGATTTTCCTTAGTGAATTATTTGCATTAGCATGTATAAGGTTCAAAAAAAGGTCTTCAATAAATTAAAAATATAAACCTCATATCGCGCTCCACGAGATGAAATAGAATTGCTATCGAGAAAATGAAAAACAAAATCATGAAACTCTGAACAAAAAGCTTTCTAATGTTAGGATCAAGTTGACACTCGGTGACATTGGAGATAAATCTTCAGATTACCGTGAAGCACGTGACAACCCACAAATTTTAATGCGAACTGTCAAAATACTTTGTTTTGTTCTTTTCGGCAACTTTACTATCAAAAATGTCCTCCAAAAACGAACAGTCGGGCGATTGCAGATCTCCCCTTATGCCAAAGTAAAATGCGTGTCGTCACCCAAACTTCTTGAGCTGCTACTTAGTCCAGAAATGTTCATATGGAGTGGCTAGTGATCTGTGTAGTTCTTTTGCACAAAGAGCGTTCTTTCCGAAAGTTATCGATTCGCCTTCTCAATAGCCCTGTCATTTACTTAACTTCAAGCTGATACGGAACGCTGGCCACGTGACCGGACAACTCAAGGTCACACGGTCCTCTGCAACCACCCTAGGCATTGTTCACCCCTAGACGGCATTCCGTACAGCAGTGGTGTCAAGGTCTTCTGCTGGTGGCACGCCCTGTGGCGCCGCAGCATGCCACGACCGTCTCTGAGCAACAAGCATCGGGAAAGGAAACTATTAGTGACCCCACCGTTTTACAATAGTGGTGGAGTGATGAACTGCGTGGAGGGACTCCCGCTTGTGGCATCGACCTTGACAACACTGCCGTTCGGTCTCCAGCTTAACGCACATCAAATTCCTGTAAATTTCACGATTTCGAATTTTTTTAACAAGAAAGAACTATTCAATGTAAACGGCTCCATCTTTCCCACTTTACCAACATGCGCCGTCTTTCTCACTTTGCACTATTTTGCTAAAGGGGATACAAGTATTGGGGGATACATTGTATCCTCAGATCCAGAAGTATATCCAGAAGGAGATGCATTGTATTTCTGATCAAAAAACTGCCACATACGGGAGATCTTGAAAATACCTTATGTTAAACTTGCGATCCAAATAACTAATTATTGTGAGAAAAAATTTTGATTTTGTACTAGTCTTCGGTCTAATAAGACTACGAATTTGTAATCGTAACCACCTAAACTAGCTATCTAAACATAATCCCAATAATCGTAATACCCGTAAAACTTCGTAAAATCTCTTCAGTTTAATTATTAAAGCTAGTAAAGAATTTAATGGTTCAATTGAAAGACTGGTTAAATAGTACAACGCCACATTTTAGACAAAAATACTAAGATTTTGTAAGAATATTGTGTGGCTGATGATAAATATCATCTGTTCCCCGAAAACATTTCTTCTTGACTTTGTAATAAGGAATGTGGATTGAAACATTTTTATTTCTCAAAATGAAGATGACGTAGCATACGACTATCTAGAACAATCCTTCACGTATTTTCTAAAACGATGATAGGTTTAATTCCCTGAAGCTTTGATAGCGACTTTATTCAGAATTCGAGAAAAATATGGAGTGCATTATGTAAGATTTCTTAGGGAGTTGCCGCGTAATCCTACAGGACCGCGAACCCTTTCTGGGAGATACAGGGAAATCAAATAATAAGTAAGAAATTATTTTAATATGACAACTTTCTGCAGAACTTAAAGATTTTGGATCTGAAGAGCAATAAATATGTAAATACGGAGTATTTCGACAAAGAGTTTAGAAACGGAGAGGAATGATTTGGGATTTCGAATTTTACCGACGGAACTGTGATCGTACTCATACTATACTAACTTGGAAGTTAGTTTTCTATTTTACAAGGTAACAAAGGTCATAAATGTCACAAAACTTCGTATTATGAGGCATACTAAAATTGCGGTTTTAAAGTGTTAATTTTTTTCTAGAGTTTTCATCCAGCCGATTGCCAGTTACCTTTCACGTCCGGTTGGGAAGCATATTCGACCTTACACTAGACACCAACAGGGCTTGAAGGCTCCTCTGATCTGCGGTCAGCAGAGCACGAGGCCCTCCGCGATAACAAAAACATTAGAGACAAAGGACAAAAAATACGCCCAAGACGGGACTCGAACCCGTGACCCTTCGGACAGAACGCTGAGTCGTTTCATGCTCTTAGCCACCTCGGCCATCCAAGTCGACAAATGTTAATTTTAACTCGTGAAATAATTCTGGTGAATACCTCTTGTATTTGGAGCCTACTTAAATAAAGTACAAAATAATCCTGGTAAAATAATGAGGGAGGGTTTTTTTTGTGGTATCTGAAACACTGCCCGTAGCGTCACGCAAGGAGGATCATAGAAAGTGGTGGCTGCGCTAAACAAACTGCCAAAGCGTGAATGATGAACCGATGCTCGAGTCTCAGCATTTCGCGGCTCTGCTCGCTTCAGGGACCGCCTGAGAGTGATTTCTTTAATATACATTAATTAATTAATGAATATACATAGTTCAGTTTTATATATACTGCATCATAGGTATTTTCCAACTAATAATTGTAAGATTAGCATATAAGTTAAATATTATCTTACTACACATAAATAGGAAACTCATAGAGCACCTATGAGATTAATTCAGGTCTGAAAGTACTCTGAGGAATGAATCTAATGGGTATTTATATTTTATTCGAGATGGGAGCTGGAAGGTGGTGAAGTCATAATGGGTTGCTTGGATTATGGAGTTTATTTAGAGAAGACATAGATAGAACGGAATATTGGGAACTACAGAGGGTAAATTCAATTCTTCGTGTATTTGGAAGTTTGAATCATGGTGCATGAGTGGCAAGTCTGACGAAATGATTTTGGATGATCTGTAATTTATTGACGTTAGTTTTAGAGGCACTGATCCCCTGGGACGGATGTCGGCGGTGGCGTGGTTGCTGGGGGTGCAAGAGGCGGTGCTGGCGGCGGCGGAGGCCGCGTCGGCGATCGTGCTGGCGATGACAGGGGTGGTGCTGACGGTGGCTTTAACCGTCGACGCAGCCCTCGTATTGATGGCGGTGGTCGTGGTGGGCTCGGTGGTGCTGACGGTGGCGTTAACCATCGTCGCAGCCCTTGTAGTGTTGGCGTTGACCGTGATCGCTGCGTTGGCGATAGTGGTGTCGACGGTTGCGGCATTGACGTTAGGCCTCGTGGTGTGGCTGATGGTAAAGGTGATAGCGGCGGCCGTGAGGGCGCTGTGGGCGGCGGGACACGAACCCCCTCTCCCGAATCCGTTGCCCGCGTGGGAGAGGGTGATTCTCCGAGCGGTTTTCGCCACCTGATAAGAGTGAATTGGAAGAACAAGCGGTATAATTGGACAACGAAATGTGGAATGAAAACGTGGCTAAAGGCATTAATACTTCTAATAAGTCAGGTGTTACCACTATATCGATTTTATTTTTTTATCATACTTTGTGAAATGTGTTTTGTAATTTTTTTGTATCTTATTTGCCGTGACGATAATTTGTTGTTTGAAAAGAATTTTGACGATATAAATAAGATGCCACGACCACTTCTATTATTATTATTATTATTATTATTATTATTATTATTATTATTATTATTATTATTTTAAAAAGGGGAAAATATTCCATTTATATACCATTTCAAAAAATACATACAGACGCGTGACACAACTTTCCATTGCAAAAGGAATTCTTAAGAGTGATCAAGCGTCTCGGAAAAATCTTGTGGATAGGTGATAGTGAGCGATGATGGGCAATGGTGGGTTGAGAGACGGGAGAATCATTACAAAACATGCTGCAGTTCGCTTTTCTTTACTGCAAAGCAGTAAGAGAACTTTCGTTACGTGACCTTTTATTCAGAAAGGTCTGAATTTCCGTCTTCGTTGATGTAGACACAATGCTTATTCGTACTTCAAAATGTCTAGCTACTAGAACGGTGATGTGCGGGTTCGTTACATTAGGCTAATCATCGATCGAATGAAATATGTGACGCGGACTGAAGTTTTTCTAGCTAGTGAATAATTGTATAGTGTAATATATTTTTTTTGAACATTACCAAACCAAAACCTGTTGCGACCGCTAAAATGAGTCATGTGCCGTCCGTCATTGGTGGAAGTCACAATTAAAACGCTCGCTAGAGGTGTAGTAGAATGGAGAATGGTCCAAGTCAGTGGTACAAAGGAAAAACAAATGCAGTTCTAATGAGCACCTCTTAAAAAAGTTCAGATTGAAACTCCGTTCAAATAGGATAGAAGACTACACAGGATGTTCACAGAACTTGAAAATCCATGTGGTGGAAAGAAAAAGTTACCGTTGGACTAAGGTTTACGAAATTGAAGGAAATACTTGCAGTACTTACCAATGAACGTTGTACACACGATTGTGGGGAGAGAAGTGATAGTAAATATTCAATTACTGGTGACTTCACTGCTGGTGAAGAGGATTTAGCCGTACGTCATATTTACAACCGGATGAGGCTTTGTCATCATAACATAAGAACAAGGCCCTATGCCGTGAGGTATGGGAAAGACTGTTGCGGCTCTGTTACTTTTTCTTTCATACTAAAGTTGTCGATTATTGCTCGAAATTCTTTTCCAAAGTTAAGACCTGTATAGTTTATGCTAGTCCACAATAACTAAAATTTAATAAGCGTGTATACATTTATAGCATTTTTACTATAAAACAAACGGTACTTTTGATTGGAAATTACGAGTAAGATTTGGCGTCGAAAACACAACTTGAAGGTCATTGCAATTACCAACAAATACTGTTAGGAAATAGTTAGTTTAAAATAATAAGTAACTTATCCTTCGTAAATAAATGTACCTGCAAGAAAGTAATACAAAATTATGCACAAGGAAGCAAACGAACAATTTACTTAATATATTTTGAGATTTTAAAATTAGAGCTTGCTCTCAAAATTACCTTCACATTGAATTTGTGGTATTGCCCTAGATAACCTCGTACCTTAAACATCGGACTCAGAGAGTAGAAATACCTTACTGGCGCGAAAGGACATTACATACTTATGTTTCCAATATTTTGCCAATTGAGCATGGGGTCCCGTAAGGTTCGATCTTAAGGCTTATATCCTCTTTCTGTTGTACGTAAAAGATGTACCCGTGTCTATTAAAAATGGAAGAACGGTTCTGTTTGCCGATGACACGAATGTTCTTCGCAAAAAAGAAGTAATAAATAGTACAATTTCAGAAGTTTCAAATAGGTTTCGTAATACAAAATGAATTGTTAACAAAAGAAAAAACTAATACCATGCATTTTTTGCATTTCAAATTGGCAATCGCATGTTCCATTGAAAATGAACAATATGCAATTAGCTGTTGAGGTAACAAAATTTCTTGGTCTCTCAATTCAGTCAAACCTCAGTTGGAAAGCACATATAACAGAAGTAAACACTAAATTAAGTTTATTATGTTACGCATTCAGAATTCTTCCAAATTCTGTCAGCTTTCATGCAGCAGGTTGTGTTTATTTTGAAAATGTACATTCCTGTCTGAGATATGGCATAATATTCTGGGGAAGCTCATCTTGTAATATACAGACTTTTAGATTGCAAAACAAAATTATTCAAATAATCAAAAAATGCCTTTCACGGGAGCTTGGAATCCTACCGTTGCCTTATTTATTTATGAATCTGTAATATTTGTCAAAACTTACTTACTTAACGGTGGGAACATATTTTCATGCAATATTGATATTTATAATTACAACACACGTCGTAGAAATCACGTTCATAAAGTGTCGGTATCAACAGCTCAGTACAAGAAATCCACATGCAATACACGTGTGTTACTTTACAACGCATTGTAAATAACATTGAACAATTAAAATCATTACACATATTTTAGTCTAAAGGAAAATCTTTTCTGCTGCATAACTGTTTCTATACAATTAGACTGTACTGATAGTCAAAAAGAAAAATGTTTATTTAAAAAAAATAATGAATTAGTTTACATTTGTATTGTATAATACTTTAAAAAAGGACTTAATACGTATGTAACAAGTGATGTACTTCAGCTTTCGGGTCAATGACCCCCATCTCGAGTTTTTTGTTCAGTTTCCCTGAACCATTGAGCAAATGCTGAGATGGCCCCTTGTGTTGCTTGTGAACGTAAATGTAGCTTCACTATGCGCACGTTTTCTTGAGCACTCCTTTTGCTTTTAGTGGTAGGAGTAGAGCTGAGGGTGAGTTAATATTTTGTTAGCAAAGCAGAAAAATCACATCTGCAGTTCGTTTAATGTTGCAATTATGCTTTCTATAACTCGGAAACGAAAATGTGTAGTTTTTCAAATAATGTTGCTAATCTCGCGCTCTTTTTTTATTTACTTTTTAAAATTTGAACCTCAAGAAAATGTGTGCAGGTAATCTCCTCCCCATGCGTCATATACAGTTCTCACTGTTTTTTTTTGGCCAAATAAATATTAAATATGAGAGTAAAACTTTTTAATAGAATTATTAATATGTTTATAACTTAGTTGCTTTAGAATAAGTCATAAAAAAAATTCAAAGCAAGAAAAATATTAGCCGATTATATTAAATTAAAATTGACAATTACAGACCTCAATTTTAAACACATTTTTGTAAGATTTCTTTCAAAAATAGTAATTGTAAAATTTTTGAAGACAAAATTGTGTATTTGCGTGAATGGTTGTATATTTATTACACCGTAAAGTTCCTTAAAAACTTCAAAATCAGGAAATTTTTGTTTATTCATGTTAAATATTCATAAAATGTATTGGGTACATATGAGATTGAGATGCGGCTTGTCCCGGATAGCCTAGATGAAATATTTTTTTCTTTGTATTCAGTTGTCTCTGAACATTTGAGCATAGTCACATTTTCAGAATTAGTGCTAAAAATTCAAGATGTATAATGCTTTGGATAACCTACAAGTAATCGATTTTACTAAGGACTGAATAACAAATACATAACACCACCTTACTGACCGTGAGAGATGGCTGAGTGCATAAACTCGTGTCACTGCAGTCCGTCTGACCTGGAGATCCTAGATTCGAGTCCCGACGGCGGCAGGATTTTTGACACTAGCTTTTCAGCTAGGTCGAATTCAGTCGCTTTCTGGAGGAGAATTCTAGCTGCAGGCTGCTCTGATCGGTAGTTTTCCGTGGTTTCTCCGATCAACACAAGATGAATGCCGGAGCAGTATCCTAACAAACGTGCTACGGGTCACGCGCGATCTTTCCTTTCTCTTCCGTGTTCTATCCTCGCCCCTTAGACATACACACTAGCATAAACTACACTACCACATATGCCGAGAGAATGGTCGGGAGCTTAGAACTTGTCCCGTCTGGGGCGGTGCCTCACTGGTGGGAGATACCTGGTTGAGGGGAAAACCGCGATAGTCGACGGTAGGTCGGCGCCGGATCTCGCCATCCTGCAGGGAAAATATCGCCACAGCACGATGAAAAACATGCACTACACTTACGGAAATAATAACCTCTGTAGTTGACGTGCTCGGAATCACGAGTCAATCCCCACTTAACTGCCTCTGTGCATTACAATACGATGGGGGTGCCAATAACGTGCAAATCCTGTACTCTTGGCTGGCAACGTGCTTCTTTCTCCTGCCCGCAGGAACGGCCCGAGACGACGAAGATGGCGGCGGTTCAGAAAATGATGGAGAGAGTGGGTGAGGCGCTGCCGGTTGCGATGCACGGGATGGCGCCACCACCCTTGGCGATGATGGAGGTGGTCTCGACGATAATAACGGCGTGTATTCTGGTGTCGATGCTAGCTGGGATGGTCTTCCTGGCGTTGACTGCGGAAGGTGAACAGCCGCGGCGGAATCCGCTGGGTTATGAGGAGAGAGCGGTGCTGAGAATGTCTTTCAATAGCTGAGAAGTAAACAAGAGTAGTAAGTGGCCTACTTGGACATTATGGAGACAAAAAGTTGATAAAAAAGTGAGTGGAGAAACCAATATCCATATTGAAGATTATGCCATAACATTGTTCTTATATAGAATTGTATTATTTCGGTATCGAATTTTATTTATATTAAATTTTATAATTAAATGTGATACTAGTTTAATAAATTTAATATTTTAAGTTAATTGATTAAATAGTACTAGCTTTTTGTAAATACAGATATTGACGTAATAAATCGATACCACAATAACTTCTGTATCTTTTATTTTAAAAGTCGAAATGCTCCATTAATAAAAGAAATTAGCATACCCGCTGCGAAAACTCAGGCATGTTAAATTCCACCCTCTCCCCTTTCTTTCCTTTTGCTTATTAAGAGGGTAAGTTCTTAACGAAACTTGTTTATTTGTTTAAAAAAAATAAAATGGTAACTTCCAATGCATTTAAAGAATTTAAAATATGAAAGGACAATAGAATTGCTTTTAAAGAAACATTGGATAAAGGTTTATTCAGTATTATTGACATGTTCTTGAAACAATTCACAATACTTCCTTAAAACATTTGAAGTAATTATACAAACTTACTTGAATGTTATAGCTTTTCGCTTTCCTTGATAGTCATAAAAATATACTAAAGATTTTTTTTTGCTCGAGAAAGTTACGTAAAGTTGTCTATGCGAAAATTCAGGATAGGGTAAGCACAATCCTACTCTTCGAAATATTATTCAACTTTATTACCGAACTGCGAGGTACACACGTGCAATTTAACCGTCTAAAATATCAAGATATAAGTTATCAAATATAGTTTAATTTTACTTACAGTTGCAAATTCTGCACGTCTCTGAATATGAGGAGTAGTATCGAGACACGCCGGACCAGCAAAATCTAAAATAATGTCTAAGGAACTCTTTGGCCTGTAAATTACGGCGCGATGAACGTTTATTTGTAGCCTTCTGCCTCACAATCATATTTCCAGATTTTAAGGCCCTGGAACGCTTTATTTAAGAGTGGTTCAACTTAACATATTTTAATAATGCTGCATTTTTTCAACAAAAAATTCATGTTTTCAAAATAAAAGTGCAAATCATCACGTCTTAGTGAGTCTCTCTTTAGAGATCTCATTTCTGAACTAGATTGCGTGTGGGTAAAAAATTTATCTATACTACTGAAATATATGGGTGATGATCTTATAAAATATAAACAATAAAACATGAGATTAAGTAGCATCATCTGTAATACCATGTGCTGTACCAACTATATTTCCCCATGTTTTCAATGATTAATAAATCGATCTGTTTAATAATAAATTTAACTTGCTTGCATGTGTTGCATATCTAGATATTTTGCTAACATGCTCAAAAGAGCATTGACAGTACTAAATGTATTAGTAGTCTTAACTAGTTTTTTTATAAATGCTTCGACTTATCCAAGATATAAATTAATTTGTTTAAACGAATAATCACTCCAGGAAAAGTATTATTCCCCAGCTTTTTCAATGCAATATCAAGATTGAACTTACGATAACAAAAATACTGGCACAGGTAAATTAGAAACCACTAGTGCTGTTGTAGCACCACTTGTTTATTCATGTTTTCAAAAAAAAAAAAAATCCCCTCTTGAGCTGTCTTGTCAATAAATGTACTCGTGTATTGACTTAAATTAGCTGAGAATTTGAGGGATGAGCAGTAAAAACAGACCAAAAGATTTTGAATACGAATAAAATGAGCGTTGAGTGAGTAATAGGAATGTGGTACAATACCAGATGCATGAGTATTGTTGGTTATGTCACAAACTTTTCACTGAAGCAAAAATGTCAATGTTTACATTCTTGTGTTCGGTGGAACGGAATACCGCCGATGAAGAGAAGAGAAATTGAAACATGGGAACATGTGCACTTCCATCGTAGTTCCCTCTAAAAGATACACAGCACTTGTAGGCCATGGCGAAACGATAAATGAACGCTTGCACTTTACCCTTAAAAATCTTCATCGGAATTGAGCAACTATTAATACTTCTAGTTGATGCTGCAAGAGCATTCAGATTTATTTGCATAATCTTCAATTAATGATTATTCAAATAAATCTAATCAGTCGGCATACCAGTGTACACAGGAAGCACACTTATAAGATGAAGAAATCTAAGCCGCCTATGCATGCCGTCAAAAGACGACTGCCTCCAGCGCCGAGGCCTGGAATATAGTTAGCATTGGATAAAATCGATAAGAGCTGGACCAGCAAAAGTCTAATAGAATGTCCACGAACATTTTATCCTATCGATTAAGGTGTGAAAAACGTTTCTTTGAGGTTTTGGCTACAAACTTTCAAGTTTTAAGGGCCAAGAACGCTGCGTTTAGGTGTATTTAACTATCTAGATTTTGACAATGCTGTCGTGTGTTGCGGCATGAATTTGACATTAATATTTAGATGCGTTGTTTTAACAAGTTCTTCTCATTTTTTAAGTCAAAGTACAATTCGTCACGTCTCTGTAAAATTCTTTCTTTAGAGACCTCATTTATAAAGATTGGTTGCGGGTGAGAGCTGCAAAAGGTATCTACTGAAATAATATAGGAGATGATTAGATTAATTACTACAAAAGTGTGGGCAAGTTGTGGAGAAATCTCAATAGTTGTGCAGCATGATGAGTGCCAAAGTCGTAAGGCCATGTCCGAAATAAAATTAGTGCATGATTTGATGAGTAACTCAGTGCATCAACTGATGTTACTGCAGTGCCTCTGAATGGGAGGTCCTAGGTTCGAGTCCCGACGTCGGCAGGATTTTTGACACTAGCTTGTCAGCTTGGTCGAATTCTGTCGCTGTGTGGAGAATTCTAGCTGCCGGCTGCTCTAATCGGTAGTTTTCCGTGATTTCTCCGATCACCATGAGCCGTATGCTGGAGGAGTACCCTAACAAACGGGCCGCGGACCGCGCGCAATCTTTCCTTCCTCTTCCTCGTCCTATCCTCGCCCCCCTTATATATACACCAACAAGCACTACACTACCACACATGCCGAGAGACCGCTCTGGGGCCCAGCGCTTGTCTCGGCTGAAGTGGTGCCCCGCCAGTGGAGATAACTGGTTGTAAAATTGCTGCGAAGTCAGGATGATATAAGAAAATTTTGCATGACATAATTGTGTGAATAGGATAGAGATCTACACATCTGTACCTGAACGTGCCGAAGGTCTTGGGAGCAGGGTGAGAGGGCAGGGCTGAATATCTAAAATCTTCATCTCTGCTAAGTTTCCGAAAAATCCTCAGATCAAATCAAGAATTTTTTGCGTGAGTAGGGAATAACCAAAACGTATTGAGCATAAATTTAGATTTATATTTTACTGCCAAACTAGTGAGATTTGTGAATAGGTAAATTAGTTATATTTTAAGTTTTGAAAAACCAATTAATGAACACAACAAATTCTCTTGCAAAAGTTGAAATACAAAAGAAACATAATAAATTTTGTGTACATAATGACAGCATCAATAATGGTTTTATGAAAAGTGCTGGTTTTAGTTATAACTTGCATTTAATTTTAAATCAAAATATCAAATGTCTTTCTGTATCATTGTTTCTTCAAGCAAAAACTATTGTAAAAATTTAGACAATTTTAATACAAATAACAAAAAATGTTTTCTGTGCTTGTAATTCCGAGATTATATGAAATTGTTTATTGGCGTAAATTGTCCTCATTTTCATCTTCACCCAAGAGCCTTACCGCACCTCACCTTACCTCACACCTCACCTTACCTCACACCTCCCCTTACCTCACCTCACTTCACACCTTACCTTACCTTACCTCACCTCACCTCTCACATCATCGTATCGTCATACCACACCCGTTGAGCTGACTCAACAAGCAGCAGGACATCTCAGTGGGCCCGCAGATTAGCTCTGGGCCAGGACTCAGTAAGTCGACGTTCACTCGAGCAGCCCTGTGTTAAAGATTAGCATTGATAATTTTCCCTTTTGTAAAGCCTAGCAACTTTGTGAAAACACTTTTTACATGGATATACTTTGGTTTCATGAGCAATTAATGTTGAATACTTCCATCAACTCGGTTTTAAGTCAATAACGCTCGCATTATGAAATACGGTCCTTGTGACTGGAGACTCATTGAAGTGACAGATGGCAGCTGTTTTCACGAATTGCAACCCTCTATTTTCAGTACTTCGCATTACGTATCACAGACATTCAATACGAGCTAGTGGATCGAGAAACGTGTATTTTGTTGAAATAACATAATTTTCAAAAGAGTTTCTTTTCGTGCGTGCGTGGCTTGATTTTGGACGGTTTTTGTTGAATTTGATCTTTAGACTGAAAATTGATATACTATTGAGTTTCTGTGTTAGGGTGTATAAGGTGTTTGGTTAAACTTTATAGTATTTTGGATGTTTGATTACAAACAAAGATAGTTGAAGTATTACGCTTTTTTTCATTTAATCCACGTATTGAGTCACACTATAGTATTCACAACTGACATAAGGCACAATAAAATGAAGTTCCTAACAAATGCTCATTTCATTTTTTTCTATCAATGGATCAAACACGGGGGAGAGGTCTTCGAGTTTTTTTTTGTTTAAACATGAATAGGAATGATAGACTCGTTATGAGTTCGTAAATAAGAAACCAGTAGCTGGCATACTCTCAACGCGAATAATTTTTCAAAATGACCAATGTTATTCTACAAAAACCTGATATTTATTAGTTTTCGTAATAAGCAATTGTAAGTTGGTGACTTCTTTCCCTTATCTTTATTTTTTACGCGTGAGAGGTTGAGCCTCGGGCCACGAAAATAAACTTTAATATCTGAAGTACAGTCTGCGCACGTTGAATTAAAAAAACACGCGACGCTGATTTTTGTCATGCTACTGTACAGCGCCTACTGATGTCCATTTTCGAACGATGTTATAGTAAATTTATTACTGTGCTATTTTCCCAAATTTATTCTGTGAATATTTTTGCATCTTTTATGCGATACTTTTATTCTCTTTAATTCATTTTCGCATGAAGCTGTCAAGGTAAAATTATGTATTAAGCCCCTTCCATGAAACTCTCACGCTGCCTAGGGGATTTTTATGCGTGGTTTCCCATATATTTTATGGAGATTTTTTCGTATATATAGAACCTTACCTCTTTGTCACAACATGGCAGTATTTACATTTGTAAAAATGTATAATTGGAACAAATTACAAATGTGATTCATTATTTAAAAATATGAAGTCACTGATATTAATTATGACAATTAACAACATAACTAAATACTACAAAACTATACTAAGTGAAACATCAAAAGCAAGGATATATTATTTTTTTATAATTTTCGATGCATTACACATATTCTTCAATGAACATCGATGGGCACAGGTAAAAACATTTACAGTAATATGGACTAATTTGCTTAATAATACTTGTATTCTCAATTTAAATAATTATTTATGTTATTTACATTTGTGTAATATTTGATAATGCCTAGAATTTTCTCATTGAATTATTTTAGGTGATCCGCTCTTTTGTCAGAAGTGACAAGTCGGTGTCAGTTGGAGCTTGTTAATATACAAAGCAAAGATGGGAGTAGTCTCATCTAGCTTCTCGCTATTGAAATAATTTGATCTCAGCTGTATTGATTGATTGATTGATTGTTCGTGATTCAGGGCACGTCAACTACAGCGGTCATTAGTCTCTTAAGTGTAGTACGTGTTTTTTATCCGGAAGTGGCGGTGATCTTTCTCCGCTGGATAGCGAGATACGGCGCCGACCTACCATCGACTAGCGAGGTTTTCCCCTAAATGGGTATCTCCCACCAGCGGGGCACCGCCCCAGCCAGGACAAGTTCTAAGCTCCCGACCGGTCTCGGCATGTGTGGTAGTGAAGTGCATGTTAGTGTGTGTGTGTGTGTGTGTGAGTAGGATAAGGAAGAGGAAGGAAAGATCGCGTGCGGTCCGTTTGTACTGCTCCGGAATTTGCCTGGTGTTGATAGGAAGCACCACGGAAAAACTACCGATCAGAGCAGCCGGCCGCTAGAATTCTCCTCCAGACAGCAACTGCTTTCTACCTAGCTGAAAAACTAGTGTCGAAAATCCTGCTGCCGTCGGGACTCGTCTAGGACCTCCCGGTCAGAGGGACTGCAGTGACATCAGTTGATCTCCCGGTGAGCTCGGCTGTAACTCACCAGTTAATTTGTGTTTAAGATTACGATAAAGAAAGGCCGTAATTGACACATCGGAAGCTTTTCGAATTCTTCCGAGTTATTTTGTATTATTAATATTGTATTATTGTATTTTGTATTATTATTATTTGTATTATAACTTATTGCGTTTCTCACATTGACATGAATTGCTTATGTCACATCTCAATTGTATTTAGACAAAACTCGTGTCATTGAATTAAAGGAAACGAATGGCAGATCTTATTAGAGAAAATATGAATGGGGGATGTTTTAATACTGCATCGTAGATTGTGAGTACGTTTTAGTCCGATTGTCAAGCCAGGAAAGTGAAAAATATAAAATTATAGATATTTATCAGTAATTATACTAAATATTTCTTCAAAATGTTTGCTGCCTCCAAATTTTCTCTCTAAATCTCAGATACTTAGTTATTTGATAGTCAAATACTAAAACACCATTTAATCAGTTTGAAGGAACGGCATTTCAAGCAGCTGTCGCTGGTGATAAAGATTATTATATTGCTGCAAGGATTTCCGCGTGATATCGCGTTTTACGTGCTCTCTAGTCAAGCAGCTCTATTAAGCTATTAACCTCCAAGCAAAGATTGTACAGCCGGCCTGGACAGCCGAGGTCGTTAAGGCTGAAGGGTCATTGCTCTCTTGGCTCGAAGGGTTCGCGGGTTCGAATGCCGCGTTGGGCATGGATGTTTGTGTGTGTTTTGTGTTGTCCTTACGTGTTTTCCCTACAGTTATTACTCGTTCACTTTACATTTGCAGACGACAGAACTAGGAACTAATGTTGTTTTGAAAGTGAAAGCCCGAACACACAATCGAGAATACACGAATTGTCCCGACTTCAATCATGTGACCTGTCTCCGAAGGCAGAACAAGCGCTACGGGCACAGCTGATGAATTATGCCTTTCTGACAGTAAGCTGGAGTCGTCGCCCTTAAATAATTAAGGAAATATACAATAAAATAGATCACACCACACGCTAATCACAACATTCCCGCTACAATATTTTTATTTCTTCTTTGCACTTATCTACTGCTTAATGGTTATGTTCTTACCCCGCCGGGGTTGTGTGTGCTGCTCACCGCCATCTATATCATATTAAACGGTCAGTATACAGGATGTCCCACCAACTATGGACCACCCCCATAACTTCTAAACTGGTTTAGGGTATCGAAAGGCAGTTTTCAATTAACAATGCGGAATCATGGGGCAAGTAACATGCCGTAGAGAAATTGTTCTATAATATGTTTAGTTTTCGAGAAATTCAATCATCTTTGATTTTTTAAATGGAACTATATGTTTTTTTCACCAGCAATGGATAGATCATGAAAAGAGGAATGAAATGATGTATCATATGTTAGTATTTTGATAGTAATTTGAGTGTAAAATTACATTTTCTGATATGTGATTTTGAATTAAACAGGACAATATTTAGTGAAGCAGCCCTTGCAACTCTCCCCTTCCGGAAAAGTGGCCTTCGCGGCGTCAAGACTTGCGTGGAGAGAGAGGAGACTGAGAGGGGTGGCAATGAGGGATAAGAGGCGTAACTAAAGCAATCCAGGGTCGTATCACAAAGGTCACATTAAGAAGCACTAATTTCAACGATCAGAATAAGAGATTTTTTTCCATTGATTTATCTGCATTTATCTTGTCTTCTTTAACAATAAATATCATTTTCAAATTTCGACAAGAATCTAACCACCGTCTCTTCGTTGGTAAATTCAATTTTTAATTAAGATGATTATTCGTCCACTGCGCAACCTTACCTCTACTGCTGTTCATAAAATGGAAAAGAAAACAGTACACTTACGTCTTCCGCCGTGGATTTTCAAGTTTGTGGCAGGCACATGGCATTATGAAGTGTGAAACTCTCCAATGAGTATTAATAGTTGTCACTGCAGATGTGCATTTGTGTTAAAGCTTATTAAATTTACACTGATAGACTGTCAAGAGTATTTCAAACTTTTTATTGCTTTGTTCTTTTTGTACGCGTTTTAAATGCGTTTATTAACAATAAATAATAATAGAAAATGTCTACATATCTATTATTTAATGAATTAATCGAGATATTACAATAATCTTTAATCACTCATTCCCTTTCCATGTTTTAAAACGAAAAGCTTGTTTCTGCCAAAATACACTGAGCTCGATTCTTCTAAGTTTGAAAAGAGCCTTTATTATTATCGTTCTTCCACTACAAATTATTTTTATTTTGTTCTTTTTGATTACCGTTGCTTTGGTATTTCAGTAGAAGAAAAGTTCAATTCAGATGAACAAATGGCAAAACTCTCTCATTCTGATCATTCATATTGATGTTTGTTCATATGATCTTCATGTCAAGACCATGAATTGCTGTAGTTACGCCTCTCCCTCACGGCCGCCCCTCTCACACACCTTGTCTTCCACGGAAACAGTCTCGACGCCGCAAAGGCCATCTTTACCAACGGCGACTGTTGCAAGGGCTGCTACAAGAAAAGACCGTTTACTTAAAAATCACATGTCAGAAAGACTAATTTTATACTCCAATTAACATCAAAGTACTAACATATGATACATCATTTTATTCCTCTTTTCATGATCTATCCATTGCTGGTGAAAAAAACATATAGTTTCATTTAAAAAATCAAAGATGATTGAATTTTTCGAAAACTAAAAATATTATAAACAATTTCTCGGCGGCATGTTACCTGCCCCATGATTCCGCATTGTTAATCGAAAACTTCATTTCGATATCCTGAACCGTTTAGAAGTTATGGGGGTGGTCCATAGTTGGTGGGACAGCCTGTATATGCAGACGGTCAGTATATTGCAGACGCGCGTTTCTTATTCAGTCGGCGGTGACCTCAGGTAAACAGATCGCAGCGCTCCGTCTGCAAATGTAAAGTGAACGAGTAATACCTGTACGTTTTAAAAATCACAATGGTCGCTGTATCACCAAGATGCTGAAAAACACCTTAAAAGATTGTATACCTAGACATGGCGCTGGATCAGTCCGGATTGTGCTGCGGATAGCCAACAAAATTGCTCACTTTTCTTCTTTAATAATGACGTAAAAGCAGACAAATACAAACTTAATAAATTTTTAATAAATAAACACATAATCCACATTTTTATACATACTCCTGTAGTACGTTCATTATAAAATATAGTCGTATTTTATTCCATCTTAAAAGTGACCATATTAATTTATTAGACCCATTCAGCTGTTACCAGATAATCCGTCACTGATT